>JADOBS010303465.1:0-19354 GCA_015708375.1 Cydonia oblonga
AAGTTCGGGAAGAATTTTTATGGGTTGTACATTTTTAGGAATTGTAATTAATTTTAAATTTAATATATAGTTGGTAGAAATTTTATTTTTAATATGAAGTTTGCTTAAAACTGTTTGTTTTTTCATTGACATATGGTGAGATTTATTTTATATAATTTTTTAATTATTATTAATTAAAAACGGAAAAGATTTTTTTTATTATTAATATATTTGGTGTCGTTTATGAACGATAGTAGCAGGACTATTTTATTTTTTTAACTCAGATGATGTCGGTTTAGACTGACAGTAGATGTGATATTTTAATTTTTTATTTTTACTTAACGTCGGTTTAGACCGATAGTAGGTGTGATTTTTTAATTTTTTATTTTTACTTAACATCACTTTTAAGCGCCATCATGTCAGCTCTTAATTTTGCTTAAAAGCGACGTCAGAGCTTATGTCACTTTTAAGCGACGCTATTGTTTATTTTAATTTTATAATACTTTACTTCTTGGTGTCGGATTAAGGGGAATAAGCGACGTCATTGCCCTTTGTGACGGTAGTATTGGTGTCGGTTACTCAATCCGACATTGCATTATTTAATGTTGGATTTTTACCAAATATCCGACGTTAACTGTTGTTTCTTGTCGGTTTTAAAACGCCAGTAATTATATGCCCTTTTGTAGTAGTGACGTATTCCCTTCTCGGTAAAAACAGAAATGAAGTGAAATATCTATCACCATGCTATAGAAGAACATAAAGCTATGAAACAAAAAGATAATTAACTTAAGAATGATTAACCAGCTTACAAGGCAAGTAGTTGGGTACCCACGCCCAAGACAGCACAAAAAAGTGGCATGTTTGGAGTGTTAGTGTATAAGCCATGAGCTGATTACGTTTTAGTAATAATAAGCCTTGTCTTTAGTTGTGTATCGACTTTGTTTATAAATTACCAAGTGTAGGGCTCATATTGTAATTTGCCTAAGTGACATGTGTTTGAATCCTAGAATCCAGCTAGATGTGTGGCTGAGATCACTTTTGATGTAATGAAGAGAATCCAGCTGCATAACTAACCGTTATGTAGTGCACGATTGTGTGTGCTAGAGAGAGAAATGGAAGCTACATTCCTATGCGTATTTTGCAGAGAGAGAACCATCTATCCTTTTCTCACTTTTCAGTATTTTTTTCATTTCTTTAGATTCATACATGTACACATTCAACTTTAACATGGCCTCAGAGCTAGGTTCGATCATTTGAATATGGGCGTAAAACTGTGAAACTTGGGACGTCGCTGGAGCTGGTGAAACAAGCTACATCTAAGCTCATCCACATCTGGTGAAGTTTGCCAACTCTTAGTTGTGATTTGAAATTACTTGTTTCTGATACATCTGAACTTAAAATGGATTTGGAAATTCCGAAGTTAAAACTCCGATCTTCTATGGTGAGAACTATGAGTTCTGGAGAATCAAGATGATGACTAAATTCAAGGCCCATAGGTTATGAAATTTGTTGAGAAAAGGATTACGCTCCCTATTCCAACGAAGAAGAAGATGGTTGAAGAAACTAAAGTGGGGGATGATGATGGACAAGTAAGTTTCGATGAAGGATGCGAAAGCTCTTGGCATCATTCAAGCCCAGTCTCCGATTAGATCTTTCCTTGAATCATCAATGTTGACTTTGCTAAGATGTCTTGGGATCTGTTATAGGGAGAGTATCATGGTGGTGATCAGGTACGACCGCAAAAACTCCAAACTCTCAGACGTGAATTCAAGTATACAAGAATGCATGATGATGAGTATTTATCTAGGTATCTTACTCGATTGAATGAGCTAATTAACTAAATGAAAAGATTTCGTGAGATTCTTTTGAATGAGAGACTTGTGCAAAAGGTTTTAATCAGCCTCAGTAAGGTGTATGATCCAATATGTTTGGTGATAGAGAACACTAAAAGTCTAGCAATATATAGTTGAATTGCAACAAATTGTGGTTATATTAAAGAGTCAAGAGCGGCAATTTGATATGCATAATGCCAATACAATTAAGAGAGCATTTGCATCATTTTATGTGAGTCCAAAAGGGCAAAATAGTGGTAATGCTTAATCTGGTGCATTCAAATTATTGAAAAAACTGGAACTCAAAAGGGAAAATGAAGTACTATTTTGGTGAATGTAGATATAAGGGAAAGCCTAAGTTCTATAATTGTGATAGCTTTGGTCATTAGGCTAGAGATTCTACTGCATGCAAAGTCATTCATAAGGTAAATTGTGCATACCAAATGGACGTGACAGGAAACCTTTTCTATGCAAACAGTGTCATTACTTAGGTAAAAGTAAATGGAAATTAGTACATTGACATCATATGTAGTAATCACATGACAAGGAATGTTGATCTCCTTGTTGAGGTAAAGACTAACATTGCAGGAAAGTTCAAATGCCTATTGGTAATCTGGTGGATGTTGCAGGAATGGGATCATTTGTGATTGACATAAACACTGGCAAGAAATATATTAGAGAAGTGATGTATTTACCTGGATTACAAGAGAATTAGTTAAGTGTTAGGCAAATGGATAAACATGGATATTGTCTGCTACTTGGTGGAAAAATATGCAATTTTCTTATGGTCCATCACTTGACTGTCTTATTATGAAAGTAAAGATGAAAAGAAATAGGTATTATCCTTTATCCTTATTGCAGAATGATTAGGTTGCATTGAAGACCAGTGTAACTTATTGCACATGGACTTGGCACAAAAGGCTAGGTCACTTAAACTTATAAGTCTCAAACAGTTGAGAGAATAAGACATTGTTCATGATCTTCCACACCTGGAAAAGATTGATGGTGTGTGTGAAGGGTGTCAGCTTGGAAAAAAACACAGAGATTAGTTTTCAAAAGAGCAAGTTATCCACCGGTGCTGGTTCACACAGACTTATGTGCTCCTATGCAAAATGAATCAATTGCTAGGAATGAATACTTCATGCTGCTTATTGATCATTGTACAAAGATTTCATGGGTGTATTTTCTCATATACAAATCTGAGGCATTAAATTTCTTCAGAAAATTCAAAGCATTGGTAGAACTTCAATGTGGAATCAAAGTAAAGTGCTTGAGAAGTAATAAAGGATGAGAATTCCTCTTAACTGACTTTAACAAGTTTCTACTGAAGGCGTTCAAAGACAGTTATCAATTGCCTATACTCCACAACAAAATAGGGTAGTGGAGAGAAAGAACATGACAATGGTAGAAATGGATAAGGCAATGCTTCATGAAAGAGATATGCCATATTACTTATGGGCAGAGGCAGTACATACTGCTGTGTATATTTTCAACAGATCTTCGACAAAAGCTTTTGGAAATTTGACCTCCTTTAAAGCTTATAGTGGTAGAAAATCAAGTATTGCACATCTTAGAATATTTGGTTCTTTGTGTTATGTGCATGTACCTGTTGAATTGAGACAAAAACTTGATGCAAAGAGTATCAAGGAAGTATTTGTGGGATATGAAAAACGTGAAAAGGGTTACAAGGTATTTGATTCCTATACAAAGAAATTGATTATGTCAAGGGATGTAGTTTTTTATGAAGCTATGACTTGGAGTTGGAAGGAAACTTCATTAGGTTCTGTTGTTGTAACTTATCTTCAAAATCAACTTGAGAGTGTGCCAACTGAATACACCGAGGTTGAATGAAGTTGAAGAAGGATCATCCAATTCAAGAGATCTCTTATGCATAGAAAAACAAGAAAGTGTCTTTCATGGACTGAAAATACAGCTCAACCTTATTATCATACTCCATTGAAATTGAGAAACATAAGTGATATTCTTGCACAGTGTAATATGTGCATTGTGAAGCCATAAAAGTATAAAGAAGCTGCATAGGACAAGGCATGAATAAAAGCAATAAAAGTTGAACTATCTATGATTGAGAAGATTGAAACTTGGGAATTGGTAGATAGACCAGTGGATAAACCAATCATTGGTGTGAAATAGGTGTTCAAAACAAAACTCAATTTGGATGACTTATTACAGAAGAATAAGGCAAAGTTGGTTGCTAACAGTTTGATTATAATGAGACCTTTGCTACAGTAGCTAGACTGGACACAATTAGAACTCTAATTGCCTTGGCTGCTCAAAGAAGCGGGAAAGAATGTAGCTGCATAACTAACCGTTATGCAGTGCACGATTGTGTATGCTAAAGAGATAAATAGAAGCAACATTCCTTTGTGTATTTTACAGAGAGAGAGAGAACCATCCATCATTTTCTCAATTTTCAGTATTTTGTTCTTCATTTCTTCAGATTCATACACATACACATTCAAACTTTAGCATGGAGGATATCTGAAAACATCGCCATGAATGTATTTCCAGCCAACCTCTTTGTCTTCTTTGTCATCACTATTTGAGGACCTACAACAAGATTCATTACACTAAGCTGACCAAGTAAAAACATAATGTAGTTGGAAAAAAAATTGTGAATAATGTATTACTTTCTCAGTTCATTCTTGAAGGCATCGCATTATGAATAAAGTAAGCAATCCCATCAAAAGCACAATGATGATAATGGAGTTAATGAATGAGAACCAATGAATTTTCTGGTGGACTGGCAGTAATGAATGATAGAAATTGGGTAGTTCACAGGATCAGAAAACGGATGTTGCTTAAAATATTGTTCACAATATGGTGTGAAGGATATGAACAAAGAATGAGAATGGAATTGAATGAATTTGACATAAAGGGATTTGACAAATATATAGAGATGGAAATAACCTTTCGGGAGGAGTTGTATCCTTCAAGGGAATTTACAACTTTTCACGTTGAAATACAAATGTTCATATCCGTTAGAATTAATTAATTATATTATTTTCTTTATTAATTAATTAACTTATTTCCCTACAATCATATGTATATTAGTACACTAATGTTATGGTGTACCTTCACATATGATTATACATAGGTTTTTTAGACAAAATGGTCCCTGAGATTTACATAACATATCACTTTGGTATAATCTTGTTCTACACTTTCCTATCTTCATTTTGATATATTATGGGTCGAATTTGGTTAGGAAACGATTGAGTTACGAAGTTTTGAAAATTGCCCAAACTTTCGGCCAAGAGCTCCTGGACACTTAACGGAATTTTTAACGGTATGACCAAAATAATGGATGGTGGACAATATCAGAGACCACTTATATTGATTTTCAATCTCAGAAACCAAAATGATGTGTTATGCAAATCTCAGGGACCATTTTGGCTAAAAAAGGCTTTTACATATTGTGAAAACCATGTTATCATAATCATATTTCAATATCTCCCACTTGATTATGATGACATAAAATGTTTCCTATTCTGATTTGTTTCTCATGAGTATTACTAATAAACAAATTCAATGTAACATCAGATATATGGCTTCTTTACCTGGTGTGCACCATTCCACTTTATATGATGACATTTTACTCTTTAGTAAAATGATATCATATCCAAGTAACTAAGAAAAACAATCCGTACTTGGTTACAAATGATGACATAGTCCCAGACTATACACCACAATGTTGTATAAATTATTTCTTGAATCTTATAACAGATTTTAGTTTCAAGGAGATTTATTATAACATGGTTACCTCGCTAGTACCCTCTATCTTTAACCGACCAAATACTAAAGAAGCAGACATAGTCACATCTACTTGTCCATGTTTCAGGCATCTTTGAAACCATACAATGATGCATACCGCACGTCTCACACTACAATACATCTAGATGTTTTGCAAACCCATTTTAGTCATATGCTCTCTAAATTTTTCCAAAGACAATCCCTTGGTCATTGGATTGGCTAACATATCTTCGGAGGGTATGTAGTCGACCTTTACCTCTCCTCTCTCCACTATATCTTGTATATAGTGATATTTAATATGAATGTGTTTTCCTTTGGAAACATTTGCTCTACTCTTTATCAAAAAGATGGTGGACTTATTATCACAAAACACATTGACAGGCTCTTTAAATTATCGATAAAGCGTTTAGCCCATGCTGCAATACTTACCTCTAGCTACAAGATATATATTCTGCTTCCATGGTAGACTTTGCAACGCAACCCTCTTTCTTACTTAACCAAGAAACAATTGTTCCATCAAACAAGACAAGGTTACCACTAGTTGACTTTCCGTAATCCAAGTCGCCTAAGAAATCTTCATTGAAATAACAAACTAAATCCAGATCATTTAATCCGAAACAAAATTTCATACCTTTGTTGCCTTTTAAATATCTAATAATTCTCTTTACTACACATTTAGCATATCAACAATGTCTTGCTTCTGTACCGGACATATATTTTTGCAAAGCATCATTCCTTTGCAAACATGTGTACAAATTGGCTTAGATATTAAATCTTTTAAATATTTTATCCAAATAATTTTGTTGATCTAAATAGAGTGTTTTGGCATCTCTATCCCTAGTAATTTTAATTCCTAGAACATAAGGTGCTTTTCCCATATCTTTCATTTCAAATTTGGATCCCACATATGACTTAGTCTTTTCAATCATATCTATGGAGTTACCTGCAAGTAAGATGTCATCTACGTACAATGATAACATACGTAAATTATCTTGGCACTCCCAAGAGCAAACACAATGATCTAATAGATTTATTTTATAGCCCATCTCCATAATGGCTTGGTGGAACTTTAAATACCATTGTCTTGATGATTGCTTAAGGCCATACAACGACTTTCTTGATTTGTAGACTTTGTTTTCATGCCCTTTGACATGACATCCTTCGGGTTGAATCATATAGATGTCTTCCTTCAAATCTTCATTTAAGAATGTTGTTTTGACATCTAATTGATGAAGTCTTAAATCCATTCTAGCAACAATTGCAATAAGAATTCGAATGGATGTAAACTTCACACTTGAAGAGGAAGTGTCCAAAAACTCTATATCGAGTTTCTGAGTATAACCCTTAGCTACAAGTTGAGCCTTAAACTTATCTAGGGTACCATCTGATTTGTACTTCTTACAAAGTACCCACTTACAACCGATGGACTTTCTTTTATCAGGTAGATCAACCAATTCCCAAACTTCATTTTTCTTTATAGAATCTAGTTCTTCGTTCATGGCTTGTTGCCATAGTTCAGACTCAAAACTATCCATTGCTTCTTTATAATTCATTTTGTTTGGATCTCTCCTTGAATGATATATCTCCTTCAATCTTCTAGGTGGTTCCCTTTTTCTTTTACTTTCACTGATTTGATCATTTCTCCCACTATTTATATCTTCCATGACAATATCATGATTATCATCCATGTGTGTCATGATTGACATTGTTATGATCATCCTTGTTTATATCTCCCACTTGATAATTGTCAATGTCAAGATCATGAGACAAGTCTAAATCAACTGGAAATCTTGATCATCCATAGGAGAATTTTCTTCTTCCAAAGAGATGAACCAAATTAGTAGTTTTAATAAAAGTAGAATCTTCATTTTCGATCAATCCTACTTTCAATCAATCATTTCTCAGGATGATAAAACCTATATTTGATACTATTATCAGGATATCCTATGAATTTACATTTTAAAGTCTTTGGTTGTAATTTATCTTGTAATGGCTTTGGAAGAAGGACGTGTGTCTTACAACCCCAAACTTTTAAGTTTGATAGATTAGGTTTTCGCCCATGCCATAATTCTCATGGAGTCAATGGCTTCACCTTTGGATGAACTCTGTTCAATATATATGCTGCAGTACACAAAGCTTCACCCAAAAAATGTAGGGCTGAGTCAGCATAAGACATTATAGATCGCATCATGTCCATGAGATTTTGATTTCTTCTTTATGCGGTTCCATTTTGTTGCAGTGTATAGGACATGATATAATTATGCCTTATGCCATTCTCTTTGCAGAAATCATCAAAGACTTCAAATTCTCCACCTCTATCACTATTAAGGGTATTTATGGATCTTCCCAATTGGTTCTCTACTTCTGCCCTGAACTCTTTAAATTTGTCCAAGGCATCAACTTTTAAAATTTGTCTAAGGCATCATTTTTATGCTTCAAGAAGTAAACGTGTCTATAATGAGAATAATCATCGATGAAAGTCACAAAATGTTTCATTCCTCTATGCCTTTTAGTCCTCATAGGTCCACATAAATCTGTATGTACTATTTCAAGTAAATTTGTTGAAGTCCAATGTTGAGAAAATGATTTTCTAGTGATTTTTCCTTTAATACATGATTCACATGTATCAAAGTCATGTGAATTTACTAGAGGTAACATTCCATTTTTACTTATGCGTGTCATTTTATTTATGTGACCTAAACGTAAGTGCCATAAATATGCAAATTTTGAATAGTAGAGAAAGGCATACTAAAAAAAAAAGTACTTTTATTAATGTAAACTGAGTACATATCATTGACTCTACCTTAAATAAATATAACCCTTTTTCCTAATAGTGACAACACCATTAATGAACCTTGTCTCAAATCCTTTCTTTTCTAAGACAGAAACAAAGACATGATTTCTCCTAATATTTGGTGCGAACAGAACATTTTTAAGCACAATGGTAGATTTACTATTGTTGATCTTGCAATCTCCTTCACCTATGACATAAGTATTGTTACCTATGTAGAGACGATATTCTCCTAGTGCTTTCTCTTTGAAGTTGATGAAGCAACTGTTATCCTTGCATACATGTCAAGTTGCTCCCGAGTCTATCCACCATTTTCCTTGATCTTCAGCAATGAGTGCTTCAGAGACAAACAAAGTCAGTTCTTTAGGATTTTTTGTTGTTCTTGCGTCGTTTGGGACACTTGTACCTATAGTGACCAGTCTCTCCACAGCTGAAACATGCACTCTCCTTTCCTTTGAACTTGTTCTACTTGCGGTTTCCAAACTTTTTGAAGTTCGAGCGCTTGTTACTCTTATGTGGTTTGTGCATGTGTTGCTTGTTTTTTTTTGAAAATCTTCCGTTATGAGGAAGTTCGCTCTGCCTTGTCCAATTTCCTTTTTCCTATAATTTTTATGCACTTCTTCAATATCCAACATTACAGGCAATGTATTCATTGTTAATTCTGCTTAACCATAAATCATGGAAGTAACTAAATTTTCCCAAGAATATGGGAGGCTACCAAGAAGAACACGAACTTGCATTTTATTGGAAATTGGATGGGCTGCATTGGCTAAGTCTTTTGCCATTACCTCCATTTTAGTAATATAATCGACCATAGAATCAGTTTCCTCCATTTTTGTCCCATTGTATTCCTCAAGCAATAATTGAATGTATGTTTGAGATTTGGGGCCATATTTCTTTTCAAGTACATCCATGACCTCCTTGGCCGAATCATATTCTTCATAGAGAGGTATTAATTTATCTTCCATGTAATTGAGAATTGTGGCCTTAGCCAACTCATTATCTTCCACCCATTTGTTATAAACTCGAGAGGGCCCAAGGGGTCTCTCATCCTTAATAGTGTAGAAAGTTTTGTCATGAGTTAAAAAATAAGTGATCCTTCTCTTCCATATTCAATAATTAACGTTGTTCAACCTCTCTATTTTAAAAACTTCGGATTTGGAAGATTTAGTTGCCATAGCTAAAAAAATTACAATACAAATACAAATACTACTAGTGTACTTTTAATTATTACAAGCCACAAATACTAAATGTTTTTAATAAATTGAAGACTAAAAAAATAAAACAAAAGATAGAAACTTTTATTTCTAGTAGCAGATACCGCACACACTCATAGAGGCTTTGTCCAATTAGTGAAAGACGAGTGCTCATTCAGGAAATCACGTCGATAGAAGGCTCGTGGATTTCTTGCTTACTTGGCCAGGCGTGATCAATTATTTCCCTATTTTCGTGCACAAAAGCAGTCTCTTCTCATCTAGTGGATTCTCTTTCGATTCTCAATGGCCTTGGCCACCTTAAATTTCTTGCAGTTGAAATTTCTATTTGTCCCAAATTAGGATATATAAAACCATAACAGTTATTATATTGATCCAAATGATTGAGCACTCTACCTCTTGGATCACTAAAATTAAACCTTTACTTTTGGTTTTGTGACTATTATTCAAAGTATTCCACAAATCAACCTTATGAGTGAAATTATTGGGGTAAACGAAATTAATATCACCTGTGTTTGAATTGAACGGAGCAGCCAAGGTTGTAGGAAAGGGCTGCAGGAGGCTTCTGGAATTGGGCCTGCTGGAAGAGGAGCCCACTTCAAATGATCTATGATTGAACTTGCTGGGCTTCTTGCAAGATTGGCCCTTTTATTCACACTTTGCTTGTGTAGGAAGTCCCTAAATTCAAGAAAATCTTCCTCTTTTCTTCTGGGAAAAGATGCCTACTATAAAGGAAATTGGTTCGTACCTTTGTGGATATTCACGATTAGTGAAGACAATTCTCTTTAGAAGATAGCGGTGCTGCTTGCGATAAGTGTCACAGCGAGGCCGCGAGAGCACAACTGGAAGACGAGACCATGGTGGTGCTATTTTTGAGGGGTATGGTTGTCTGCGATGGTGCAGTTTCCGAGCGTCGTTGCCACAAGGTTTCGTGGCCAAAGCTAAAGGTCAAGACCATGGCAGAGGCAAGCACGAAAATCGTGGGTTCAGTCTCAGATTTGCAAAAGTCAGCGAAGGACTACAAATCAGTCGTGATGGTGCAAGTAAGTTTCCTGGGCTTGATGACCAAATCTCTTGAGCACATGTAGGTGCATATTTGGCTTTTGCAACTAGAAATGCCAACTGCAATGGATTTCTAATGTTCTAATATGATTGAATAAACCTTCTGGATGTAATTTGTTCAAACTCTGATAATGGTAATTATATTTTGGTACTGAACATGATGGATTTTAATGCTGAAATTTCAGATTGTGGTTGTTCTTGTCAAACGAAACAGTGTGGGTGAGTATAGTTTGACTTTTAGGTTAATTCAGGCCTGAGTTCAAATGGGTTGTAGGATGGGATTTCAAATAGGCTATAATGGTTTGGGTATTTTTGTGAGTTTTGGGTTCTGCAAGAAAATTCTCATATACCAATTCCGAACTTTCGATCAAAATCGGTTCCATATTTTCCTTATCCACCAACATTCTCTTGCCTAATTTCTTTTCAGTAGAAACTTAGTAAGAACGTTGTTGGATTTGTTACTTGACGGAGAGGAAGTCTCAAACGTAGTTTGAGAAGTCCTCATATGAAAACTGGGGAAATTGTTTTGATTCATGAAAAACTTGGCTCTGAGGCCAATGATTAATGAAAAACTAGGTTTTATCATCTTGAGAAATGATTGATAGAAAGTAGAGATGTTACTTTTATTGAAACTACTGATTTGGTTCATCCAATACAAGAATTGAAATCTTTGGAAGAAGAAAATTCTCATACGAATGATCAAGATTTTCATCTTGATTTAGACTTGTCTCATGATCATGATATTGACAATGATCAAGTGAGAGACATAAACATGGGTAATCATAACAATGTCGATCATGACACACATGGATAATGATCATGATATTGTCATGGAAGATATAAATAGTGGGAGAAATGATCAAATCAGCGGGAGTAAAAGAAAAAGGGAACCATCTAGAAGATTAAAAGATCACTTTGTTTTCAATCTTTAGAAGGTAGATCATTCAGTGGCAGATCTAGATCCAAGGAATTATAAAGAAGCAATGGATAGTTTTGAGTTTGAACAATGGCAACAAGCCATGAACAAAGAACTATATTTCATAAAGAAAAATGAAGTTTGAGAATTGGTTGATTTACCTGATGGAAGAAAGCCCATCAGTTGGAAGTGGGTACTTCGTAAGAAATACAAATTAGATGGTACCCTTGATAAGTTTAAGGGTCAACTTGTAGCTAAGGGTTGTACTTAGAAGCCCGATATAGATTTTTTGGACACTTACTCTCTAATTGCGAAGTTTACATCCATTCGGATGCTTATGGCAATTATTACTAGAATGGATTTAGAACTTCATCAATTATATATCATAACAAGATTCTTAAATGGAGATTTGAAGGAAGACATCTATATGATTCAACTAGAAGGATATCTTGTCAAAGGACATGAAAACAAAGTCTACAAATTAAGAAAGTCATTGTAGGGCCTTAAGCAATCATCAAGACAATGGTATTTAAAGTTCCACCAAGCTATTATGGAAATGGGCTATAAAATAAATCCATTAGATCATTGTGTTTATTCTTGGGAGTGCCAAGATAATTTATGTATGTTGTCACTATATGTAGATGACATCTTTCTTGTAGGTAACTCAATGGATATGATTGAAAAGACTGCCATATATGGGATCCAAATTTGAAATGAACGATATGGGAGAAGCATCTTATGTTATAGGAATTAAATTACTAGGGATTTGGATAAAATATTTAAAAGACTTAATATGCAAGATTGCAAGCCAGTTAGTACACATATTTGTAAAGGAATGATGCTTTCCAAAAATATGTCCGGTACAGAAGCAAGACATCATTGATATACAAAATGTTATGTATGCCCAAGCAGTTGAAAGTTTGATGTATGCTATGACCAGCACAAGACCTGACATATGTCATGCAGTTGGATTGGTAAGTAGATATCTAAAAGCACCCAAGGAATGAAACTTTGTTTCAGATTAAATGATCTCGATTTAGTTTGTTATTGCAATGTAGATTTTGCAAGGGACTTGGATGGCAAAAAGTCAACAAGTGGTAACATTGTCTTGTTTAGTGAAACGACTGTTTCTTGGTTAAGTAAGAAACAAGGTTGTGTTGCAAAGTCTACCATGGAAGCAATATTTATCTTCACTAGTAGGAAAAACCATTTGCGCAATAGATGTTTGGGCGACAAAACAAAATTCGTCGCGCAAGTGTGTTTTGTGCAACGAAACGATTGCTTCGTTGCGCAACAATGGTGCTACTTTGTGTGACGCAACCCTTTGTCGCGCAATACTTTATGCATGATGAAAAAAAAAGATACTCGTCTTGCAAAGTCAGTAAGAAAATTGTGGGTAATTTATTTTTTGGCACCAAAAAACATGCGCGACAAATTTTTTCATATGGAAACCTTGCACGACAAAGGCTTCGTTGCGCAAAGTTCGTTCAATTTTTTGTTCAGAGCATTCAGTGCATGCAATTCAGCAGAATGACGAAGTTTTTCTCGCAGAAATCTTGCGCGACACAGGCTTCATGGTGCAAAGTCTATTCAGTGCATGTGAATCGGAAGAATCAATACCGTATTTAGTGCAAATGTTTGCGCGACAAAGCCTTTGTCGCGCAAAGTCCCTAACCTTCCTATAAATATGCTCTTCAGCTCTCCTTATTCTTCATAATTCGTTTCGAAAACGCTTTACTATTTTGCAGATTATAATCAATTTGTTCTTTGATTGTTGGTACGATGGTCGACTGTGGTGCACGTTCGTCGAAGACAATGGATGGCGAAGGTTCCAGAAAAGGTTTGCGTTGTAAATTTTGCATTTTGTATAAAGTTTTTATTTTGCTTCAGTATTATGAATATATATTTTGTTAATAGACTAGAAGAAAAGAACTGCGGTACGGGTTCGCCACACTTATGGTGGGAGTAGTTACATAATCACTTCTAACGAATTAATAGGGGTTATAAAGTCAGATATGCGCTCTAGCTTTTAGTCTGACGTTGCAGTATTGGTTCGTGATAAATGTGGTGTGGATTGGGAGTCTTGGAGAGCCATCCCCGAGGAGTTGAGGATGCACTTGATCGATGAGTATGTGTTAAGTTATTAGTTAAATAATAATTATGTTTGTTAAAATTAATATAATAGTGAGATTTTAATTTATTAATTTTCGCATGACAACCTAATTGGGACATTGACAAAAGTAACCCAAATATGATGAAGGTTATCGACAACATCTTCAAGTCTCGTTTTCGAGAGTGGAAGTTTGATAATCAACGTGCGGCAGAAGTACAACGAGAACTAGAACTACCAGCGGAGGAATAGAATAGTGTTTATTTTATTTTATAATTTTATTGCTTATTTAATAATGAGATCTGAATTAGAAGTTTTTTATTTTATTTTATTATGAACGGTTTAATTAAATATGTACTTAATGTTTATTTTAAATAAAATTAATACATTTTAATAAATATTTATATTAATTTTTTTACAATTCGTTGTGCAAAGTGTTCTAAAAATGTGGCAAAGCTAGTTAGATGGCGCCAAAAGTGGAAGCACTATGTTTTGCGCGACAGTGCTTTCGTCGCGCAAAGTGTTTTCACTTTATTGAATTTAACCATAATGCAGGAAGGGAGAAGCTGCAAAACAATTGCAGCAGCTGCCTTCCTCTTAAAATTTCCAACAGTTCTATATGTGTTGCCATTAATCTCGGAGGTATATTTTCTTAAGTAACTTATTTAATTTCCATTCATTTAAATTGTTTTGAATGTAGTTTATAATTGTTGTGAGTTTATGTATTTGTATGCAAACATTTTTGTATGGATGTACAAAAAATGGTTTGCAATGTTTATATGAGCTTAGTTTCTCGTTTGAGAATTAGTTGGATTTTGCGAATGGATGTGAAAGCATGACTGCAGTCTAATTAATTCTTGAATTGTCCCAAAATTTTGGACAGTTTGAGAATGCACAGTTACATGTTGTATTTTGCGATTCACGCATTAGAGTTTGAACGTGGGAAATTTGGTAGCATCTCTTTGCGTTCTTCGGGTGAATCGTAGTTTTTTATATCTATGACGTGCACTTGAAGAACTGCAGGGAGATGCTGCCGAAATTTTCTCACGATCGTACTCTAATGTATTGGAACAGTAAATTACAGCATGTCACTGTGCATTCTTGAATGAGATAGGATCTATACCGGAGGCATAAGGTGTCATGTCGTAATTGAATTTGTTCTAACCTTTGTAAATTTTTTATGCTTGCAATTGATATGGACAAACACAGGATACATAATCCTAACAAATGTGCTGATCATTATTTGGATGAAATAAATCAGTTCATTGATTTTGCAATTGCAAACAACCAGGGTTTAACTCAAATTCGGTGTCCTTGTAGAAAGTGTAACAACTCAATGATTCAATATTTTGAAACTGTTCGATACTATTTAGTCAGAATGGGATGATGGAGACCTATACTACGTGGAATCATCATGGAGAACAAATACAACATGCTTCATCCTCACACATTACCCGAGCAGTAGAGACAGTTGAATCTGTTGTGGACCTAAATAAACAAATTATGGACATTAGCAGTGATGCTTTTCCAAACGTTAGTTCAAATACAAATGAGGAAGTAGAAGATGACATTCCTCCCACCATGGACATTGAAGCATTTGAAAAATATGAAAAACTATTCAAAAATGCCAAGCAAGAATTATACCTCGGTTGCGAAGGATTTTCGGTGATCATGACCATTGTTGAGTTGATGCATGGTAAAATAAAATTCCGTATGTCGAACAAGTGTTTTGATAACTTTTTTGGGATTTTCAAGAGGATGCTTCCAAAGGACAATTGCCTGCCTAAAGATCATAAAAATGCAAAGAATGTGTTGAATGGTCTTGGATTGGGATATGAAAAAATTCACATGTGTAAAATCTATTGTATTTGTTCTACAAAGAGAATAAAGCGTTGGATAAATGCCCTTGTATGTAATGAGTCATGGTTTATAATGACCTCTCAGAATATAACAACGAAGATTCTACAAAAGTTTATGCGTTATCTCCCATTAAAGCTCAGGTTGCAGCTATTGTATACATCAACACACACTGCAAGTGACATGAGGTGGCATAAGGGCAGACGAGTGGATGACGATATTATGAGACATCCTGCAGATGGAAAGGCATGGAAAGAGTTTGATCGGTTGTACCCCAATTTTGCACATGAGCCCTGGAACGTTAGCTTGGGACTTGCGACATATGGGTTTAATCCGTTCGGGGTTACAAACCAAAACCACAACACTTGGCCAATCGTCGCAATTCCGTATAATTTGCTGCCTTAGAAGTGCATGAAAAAATAATATATGATGATGCCATTGTTGATAACCGAAGATCCGAGCATGTCTATTGATGTTTATTTATAACCGTTGGTTGATGAACTAAAAGAATTATGGGAAAATGGTGTTCCCACGTATGATAAATCTACCGAGAAGATGTTCACTTTGTGAGCAGCAATGATGTGGACTATAAACGATTTTCCTGTGTACGCTATAATGTCTGAGTGGAGCACTAAGAGTTATTACGCATGCCCAATTTGGGAATCAAATAGGGGTTTCAAACTGCGATTAGCAACTGGGAAGAAGAGGCAGTCCAAGAAAAGAAAAGCACACTAAGGAGTTTCTGGAAAATTGGTAAGGGTTTCGAATTGGGTTCTAATCAAATAAGGGTTTTGATTTAGGGTTAGTTATATGTGTACTAATTGATTTGGGTTGGATTATTAATTTCTTTCTTCATATTAAATTGCAATTTTTTTATATGTGCAAGTATGATTTCAATGTATTTTTACAACAACCTTCTTTTTATTTGGTTGCTGAGTAATCCAAATACACAAATTGAGAGCATTATTGATATATATATATAGGGAATTGTTATTAGCACTCTAAAAATCTCATTCTACACTCCAAACTTTCCACAGCTTCAGTTTCTGATATTTCAGGATCTTGCTCAATTGCCAGCACCATTTGGAATCTTATACTAAACACAGATATTTCAGGTTCCGGTAACAAAGTTTAGTAGCCTTGTGTTAATTAATAGAGTTTACATTGTTTGTAGTTTACTTAACTGCCTTTGGCTGATAGATTAACTTCGCTTCCCTTAACAGTCGCAGGTATGTCTCATACTAAAATCTATGATCTAGAATTTAAATTTTAATGCTTAATGAGCAAACGTTTATCTATGGAATGAGCTAGTAGGAAGCCCTAAATGGTTGTACATATGAGAAGGCGTTGGAAGAAATTGTTGAAGGTAGTTCATTTGCACTTATCAGTTCATCTATGCATTTTCTTTACGGTGATCAGCTTTAACAACATATATACTGCGCGGAGAAATATGATGCAAGTAAGGCCTTCTATGTCACAAACTATGAATTCTAGAATTCAGATAATTATTTCTTACATGCACTGAAAACACAGAGAGTCTAATTAATATGTTTAACTGGTAGTCAATGTAAGAGAGCTTTTTAAGCAGTTTGGATGTTCAGAAAGCCTTTATTAAAATGTCTTGTTAAAAATTCGTGGAATAGGTAGTACAGAATAAGAAACAGAGTTTGCTTGATAGCTGTTTTGTTTTTAATTAGAAAAATAAAGGGGAGAAGAAAGAGACAATGAAAACTGAAAAGCTAGATGAAAGTTGTGACTCGTACGTGAAACAATCAGAGAAGATAATTTCAACGTTTTTTTCTTTTTTCGTTTGGGAATGAGTACTATATATGTTTGTGTGTGTGTGTACGTGGATAGATAATATTTCTTCGAATTGATTTATATGCTATTTTGCTATTTGTTTCTGTGTGTGTGTGTACGTGTACGTGGATAGATAATATTTCTTTGAATTGATTTATATGCTATTTTGCTATTTGTTTCCCTACGCCAACCCTTTTCCCTTCACACCATGTCCCTCCATATATGCTACGGTCTCGAATGCTTTGCCGTAGCTGTATATTCAAATAAGGTCACTAGATTTGGTGTTTTAGTTTGGTTTTGGATCTTTTTCCCAAAAATAGATAAACTTAATTTATCTGTGTGTGTATGTGTGTGTGTATCAAAGAAAATGTTATCTATTTTACTATTCTTTGTCTATTATTGATCTATTGGCCGATCAACTACTTAGGATTCATTGGTTATGTTTTTGTTATAAACATTTGATAGCTTTTATATGCAAAACATGTTGGTATTGGTAGATTATGTATATTATGTGCCATATAATATACTCTAATAAATTGACTAAAAGTAGTGGAATGTAACTTTTTTATTTATTGTTTTTGTAGATGTCAAACTTAATTTCAAACCGCCAGGAGTTAGACACCTTCTCTAGCAGGTAGTGCTGCTGCCACCTCCCCACTTGATATGGGCACGACGAGAGTGTCTTCGGTCACGCCTTTCGGTCCAACGGTGTCTCCAGCTCCTGAATCACCGACTTCTTTGGTGATGCATCCTCTACTTAGCGCCCGATTGACTCATCTATGACCCTGGAGTTCTAAGGCGGCTGAGCAATCTAGTAAGACTTCCTCTATCCATGGAGAGGGGTCCCAAATAGGTAATGCATCTTTCTCATAGTATTTTCAATTTAACAATTTGGAATTTAGATTATAACTATTTTAAAGTCCCCAATTGGTATAAAGTGTTTGAATTATTGGATGAATGTGTTGTTTTTGTTTACATTGTTTGCAGGTTTTAGGAAATGTTATAGTTTTAGGGCAGGTTCTGTCAAATTTTTGGTAGAAAATAGAATTCGTCTAATGTTTACTTTGTTTATTTTGTAGTTTAAAAAAAAAAAAAAAAAAAACCAGGTGTCCATGCAAACTTCTAAAGGCGTCACAGACCAATCGCACCATGACAGAGAAGATCACCATTACATGAGATCCTTGACATTGTGTGGCTGCAACAAAAGAGCAGCACAGTGCATTGGCCAACGACATTGGATCGTTTATCAGGAATCATTGCCCACTCCTATGAGAGTCATGGAAAGTTGTCCCACATGAAGTCAAGGAAGTTGTTCTTCATGAATTATCGGTAAGTATTTCCAACCTCAAATACTAAATTTTTATTAAAGTCTAAAAATATTATAAATTTTAGCTACTTCTTATTTGTTGAGTTTTATAGCATCAATATGTGCTCACTAATATCTAAACGAATACGTTTTTTTAATTCAACAGAAAAAAGTGAAGACAAATTCGATCGATCGGTCGAAGAAGAAACTTCTTCACCACTCTGGCTCACGACGCTTCTCTTATAGGTTGGAGAAGTGACGTAAGGTAACCGTATATTTATTTTAAGTTTTGATTCTTTTTGCTCTCTATTACACAATTGGTAATCTATATGTTAATATATATATTTTTTTATTCAGGGGGTTAAAGTTTCCTAAGATTTATATGTTCAAGGCAGTATATGTTCGGCCCAGAAATGAGCTGACGGGGCAGCTTCATGTGAGTTATTTCAATTTTTTAATATTCAATTAGTTTTATAATTAATTACATGTATATTAAAATCAATTTCTTTGTTTTTATTTTTCTAGTCCACCATAGTAGAGAAGTGCCAGACCATTCTGGAGGAGGTGGCTTCCCAACTTCCCCTAGAGACCCTGATCAAGGAGGTGTTTCCCCCTAAGGATGCGAGTTTTCATATCATGACGGACACACTCGACAAGACCCTCAGTCGTAGGCAGGGGAATGTTCATCGGGGGGGGGGGGGGGGGGGGGGGTGGGG
>JADOBS010303466.1:0-19364 GCA_015708375.1 Cydonia oblonga
AAAAACCTTTATGTTATAATTCTAGTTGAACTTTAAATGTCTATTTTCATTGTCTTTGATTCTAGTTGGAATATTTATGTTATGATTGTGTTGGAGATGTTAAAATTTAAGATTTCAATTTTTTTCAATTTTTGAAAAAAAACCGAAACCGAACCGGAAAACACAGAACCGAAATAAAACCGAACCGAAAAAAACCGAAAAAAAAATGAACCGAATGAACTGAAATTTCGATTCGGTTTCGGTTTTGGCAAAAAACCGAACCGATTTGAACCGAACTCACCCCTACCTCCAACACAAATCAATGAACGAACTCAATGATGAACACCAAAAAAGAAGTGAATGACAACGTTGTGGGTGTGGATGAAGACTACGAGTGTGACAATGATCACGGAGGTTGAGATTGCAATGGAGATGAGGGAGACTAAGACTGAGACTCCGAGAGATAGGGAAGCCTAGAATTTTAAGAGGGTGTATTCAATTGAGATTTTGAGAGATTTTAATTATTTTAATGAATATAAGGGTATTTAATCAGGATTTTAAGTGATTATCTGAAATTCAAGGTGTCAATTAGAATTTTAAGATAGTTTATTAAAATCCTTAGAAATCTGGGTATATTCAATTAGGATTTTAAAGAAGTTTATAACATTCCAAGTGTATTAAATTAGAAATTGATTTTAAAAAATTTGAGAAAGTTGAGGAATTAGAGGGAATTAGAGAGATTTTGTAGTGTATTTTAAGCATCCACAAATGTCACAGCCTGTTCCGAAATAATATTTATCGTCGGCGTGAACAGACGAAATTGTCCCTTAAAGGTTGCTAAGGTGTGTATGTGACTTATGTTATTTTGGACAAATTCTAATTTTTCCTAAGTTCTTGGAACACTTAGGATCGAATGTAATTTTGTTTGGTTGGTTAGTGACCAAATCTGGACCACACACACAAGACCTCCTTCTCTCTCCCATGTCTTCTCTCTCTCTTCCTTCTCGGTTTTCTGCATCCATTCCACTGTGCATGTACGGACGAAGTTGAACTTGGCATTTCAAGCACGGATCGACGATTCAAGGTGAGATTCGAACTCATTGCAAGTTGTTGAGTTCATATATATGATTTTTAGGACCTAGAACCTTCGTTTTCACGTAGAATCGCGATCCCCGTTTTATGTCACTATTCATGCAATCGTAAAACCTTGTGTTTTTGGGAATTTCAAGCTCACAGGGAGCTTTAGGAGGTCATCACGAGGCTCGGGGTAGTTCGTTGGAGGAATTTGGACGTCGGGAAGTGAAGATCGACGAGTTTTTATTTTTGGCCGGATTATCGAACTTTTCCCTGCGTGATCTAGCGACTTTTGGAGCTTAAAATTGGTAAGGTTATGTTCTAATTGTTGTAAGCTTCAATTTGGTACAAGTTTCATTGAATTTGGTTCAGAATTGGCCTAGATATAAGGTTTAGAAAATTTTCCAGTTTTCCGGCGACGACGATGGTCGTCGAAGCTGAAGGTTGAAGAAGAGAGCATATTCCGTCAGTTTTGACGGAATATGCTAACGGCGTTGGGTGACGACGTTAGGAATTTAACGATATATGCTGGGATTTGATGGAATATGCCTGACGTCGTTGACTAATGCCCTCAGTGTGCCAGGCACGTGCCTGCGCGTGGGCTGTGCCTTGGTTGGCCCGTGGGACCTCCAAAAATTATTCTGAAAATTTGGTGTTTTCGTGAGGTTGTGTAGATCATGGTGGTATATTTATTTACCCATTTGAGCAATGTATGAGAAGTTATTAGATAGTTTTGTATATGTGCTTAAAATAACGTTTATTCAGTTATTTTGCATATAGGTGAGGCCTATCCCGAGGATGAGTGCCATCAATCGAGGCTAGAGGGTTACGACCCATCGACTTATCAGTGAGTGGGCTTTTGGTTTTCAAAATATACCTATATACTTAATGTTTTTCCCAGAAAATGAGTTTGAATGATAATGTGATATGAAATGCCTTGCAAAGTATATATCTATTTTATTCATGCATTATTAGTTGCATATAATGGTGATTGGTGCTGAGGAAGTACATGTAAGTATCAAGTGAGTTATAGCATGTTTATGTGAAATTATAATTATGTGAAATGCATTGAAAGCTCATAAACATGCACCCCGGTGTTAGTGCTCCCGCCCAGAGTTAGGGCACATTCTTTCACGTGTTGTTCACCTCCCGCACCATATGCTCACCTTGGATCCAAGTTAGGTGCACATGCTTGTTGTACAGACCACCATAGGTGGTTCCGAATCGTAGGTGACCCGCATTTATTTGCACAGTCTTCACGTGATTGTAGCACTAGAGCATAATTATTTTACACCCAGGCTTGTCGTACAGACCACTAGAGGTGGTTCCGACTCATGTGCAGGATTTAATATGAATTGATATGATGTGAGATTAGTTATGAGCTATAGATTCAGCCGTACAGACCACTATATGTGGATCCGGCTTATATGTTGTTATTATGAGCTTATTCACCTGATTTACTGATGTGATTATATTGAGATATATTTGACATGGCATATACTTTGCATATCACTAATTCTGAGCATGGGTTGAGATACATATGTATATATATATATATATATATATTATATTTCTGGGAAAGTATACAGGTTTTACAGCGAGGGGTTATAATGATTTGAGAAATGAAATGATTTGAAAATCTTTGTTTTTGCCCACTCACAACTTTGTTTTGCGCCCTTTCAGGTTCTAGGTAGTTGCTAGCAGGTGGATCACGAGGGCTTGATAGAGGTTCTGACAGATTCACACTTATGTAGGTTTCACCTTCGGGTATTGTAATTCCTTAATCATTCTATCTGATTGCATTTAGATTGCTATGGCTCTGAATGTGTATTTATACACTTAAACTAGCACTAGTACTTATCTTAGCTAGTATTGCTAGTAGTTGGTTTTTATTTATCCGTAATTCTCTTATCTTTATCGCTTCCGCATTGCATTTATGATTACGTCATGCTCACGTGACGGCCAATACGCCCTGATTCTCTGGTCGGGGTGTGTCAACAAATCTCACCTCTTCCCATGAGATTTCGAGAGAATTAAATCAAAAATTTATATGGAATCTTTACAAATCAATTAAATTTCATAAAAATTTATGAATTTATAAATACATTAAAGTCTCTCAAATTTTTCATTGAAAACACCCCCTTAGTATGACATTCATGAGAAAAATTCGTTATATAAATATGGGTACATAATATATCCAGTTTGGTTTTTTAATGGTAAAATCGAAAACCGAGTTAGTTTAACCTAAAATGAACTTTTCGGCTCGATTCGATATGGTGGCCACACCAACCTTGAAGGTTGGAGATTATTATGTTTTTAAAAGCTGTCGATGATGAGTTGATATTTACTTATTCGTTTAACATTTATTGAATTCAATGATTTATCTAATTCAATTCAATTATTTTAAAACATATGTGGTCATAATGTATGTTAGCAACATTGACTTAGAAAAAAGAGAATATCAGTAACTACTAAAGTTAGAAACTCACTTCTCATTCTATTTGTCTGATCAAACCGTTAATTTATTTTTACTTAGCCCTTACTCGTTATAAGGTATAGAAACTTGTGCAGCTGATCAATTCCCCACCACTCTACCTCATTATGTCATGTAGAGGATAACAACTTACATAGAACGAGTTTTTTTCCTAAACGATAGTGTTACTGGGTTAAATTGTTAGTTTTTAAGAGGGAGGGAGATTGGTGGAGATCGAACCCACACTTGGATGCTTAGGCATGATTGCTTTCCGATACTGCAGTAAAGCACCATCTGCAACTTACATAGAACGAGTTGATTCTCACGTGACGGTCTGATCTAATAACACAACTTCATATATTAAAAAACTTGCACATTTAATTATTTTACTGAAACATAATGCCACAATAACGAAGAACCCATTCTATATAATCATTCCTCACAATAAAATCCTCACAAGTCACAATAAAAATCATCAGGATCATCTGTTTTGGATATGGTGCTTGAAATATTCTCTCTTTTTCTCCTCCTTTTTTTTTTCTCAATTTTTGTGAATATTTGACCAATAGAATATATGAATGAATGGTGAGAAGTCCCTCAAGAAACACACCTACCACTCGTTCCAATCGAACCAAGGAGCTGCCAAATCCACTCCCACCTCCCTCTCTTTCCACCAAAAAAATTTAAAACAAAAAATAATAATCATATCCAAATAAAAAAAAATGCATACTCCTCCTCTCCCTCACCAAATTCCATGGCCATTGGCCAAGAATCTACCTGAATAATTCCCTCTGGATTCTCAACCCTCTCTCTTCCTCCTCCTCCTCCCCTCTCAGCCGCTGCCATCTCTCTCCACCTAAGACATGATTCCTTCTTACTGCCTATCTTCTGTAAGAACCACATCCAGACCAGAAGCATTCCTCCTCCACAATCCTCACCTCTACCTCCCAAAGCACCGCTCCATTTTCCTCCCAACAGAACCCCACTTTCCCAAGAAAGTCACAAACTTTCTCAGCTCCCAAACACCACTGCCCAAGTCTTTTCTCCCCACTTTGAGGCTCAACAACTCCAAACTCACACACCCTTTTGCCAGTTTATCCTCTTTCGCCGATGCCGAAGGTGAAAACGAAGAACAAACCCAAGATGTCAAAGCCGAACAACATCACGAAATCTCAGAAACAGGGGAGCAAGCTGAGTCGCCGGGAATGGCGCAGGCCTTCCACATATCTTCCAGCACGGCCTCCGCTATTTCCATCTGCATAGCGTTTGCGGCTCTGAGCCTTCCGTTTTTCATGAAGTCTCTGGGGCAAGGGCTGACCTTGAAGACCAAGATGCTGTCTTATGCTACTCTGCTATTCGGGTTTTACATGGCGTGGAACATCGGAGCCAACGACGTGGCCAATGCCATGGGGACTTCGGTGGGTTCGGGAGCGCTCTCGCTGCGGCAGGCGGTGCTGACGGCGGCGGTGTTGGAATTCTCGGGGGCGTTTCTGATGGGGACTCACGTGACGAGCACAATGCAAAAGGGAATTCTTGTGGCAAATGTGTTTCAGGGGAAGGATACTCTGCTTTTTGCTGGTCTGCTTGGCTCTCTTGCTGCTGCTGGTACTTGGTTGCAGGTATATTTCTGTTAATCTTATGTTTTCATTAGTTCGAAAAACTAATGAAAAATAATTTGAAAACTTTGAGTTTTAATAATAAGGATAAAATTAATAGTAAAGTGAATAGAATATGATTGACTTTTTAGTGTAAAAATGTAGTTTTTCGTTAAAATAAACAATACTGGGAGATTTTCGTTAAAGTTCCCTTGATTGCATGATGTTTTATTGGAATTTCAACAAAATAATTTTTTTTAAATGCCTCCAAAGGAAAAGAGATTTTTCAGTGTGATCGGTACATTGGGTGGTACATCACTTGTCGTTATACAAATAGCGGGATGTGTGTGTTAAAAAGTTAATAACTTAAAAAATAAAATTTCTCACTACTTCTATAAAAACATATAGTGTACCACTCGTGTTCCGGTCACAATGAAAAATTTCTCCTAAACGACACTGTTGCCTAAGTTTTCAGTTTAGTTTTGAGCCTCTCTATACTTTCAATTTGTGTCAATCTCCCCCGACGTTAGATTTGAATTACTGCAAATGTATAAGCTTCCGATTCTTCTTAATTTTATGTCAACTCGATTATTAGAATTTCCATATAATTATTTGTTCACTTAATAAAGACATTTTGTGGCCGTACATGCCCCTAAAATTTACTCGCATGCATTGCATGGGATGAAAAACAATAGTTGAAAGAAATAAAATAAACAGAACCACATGGTCGACTAATTCACATGTGCTATTGAGTTGAGAGAAAGAGAAGATGACTTAACATAACATTGTAACAAAATTGATAGTTAGCGGGACATTGGCGTGAAAATTTAGAGGGCTGAAAACTAAATTGAAAGTTCAGAGGACAAAGTGAAATGTGATCCACAACTTAGGGGAGTTAGCATGATGGTGTCCTTATTGTTTTCAAAATTCCTTCTCTTCATTTCCCAACATACGGGATTAAATGCTAAAACTTCCATGAGACAAAAGGGGGGATAGTTACAACTACAAGAACCTTTGGTGGACTTGGTACTAATCTCATATCCTCTTGGGAGACATGAAATTCAAGGATATTCCTGTTAGCCTAGTTGTGTACGATTTATTATTCGTTTCATAAGTTTATGTGCTACGTTGCCATGTTCATTCTTCCATCCACGAGTAATTGTTTTCTGCTGGTCAGGTTGCATCATCTTATGGCTGGCCGGTCTCGACAACGCACTGTATAGTTGGATCCATGGTCGGATTCGGACTTGTCTATGGCGGCCCAGGTGCTGTCTTCTGGAGTTCGTTGGCGAGGGTGATTTCGTCGTGGGTGATCTCGCCGTTCATCGGCGCACTGGTGTCCTTTCTTGTGTACAAATTCATTCGTAGGGTATGTTCTACTTCTTTGGAGATGCAACTAAACAGACTCTGCAGGACGTCTTGTTTTAATGAAAGACATAATGCGTTGAGAAAACGTCACTTCTACTCAATTTTCTTCAACTTTGTTCTCTTCTATCGACGTGATTGAATGTTTTAGTGCTCAGAACCTGTTTTCTGTTTGAATTTGCGAATACAATTCTTACTTCTTACTTCTTACAACCCTTCTTTTTCTCTATTCCTTTCAGTATGTGTACAGCGCTCCAAATCCGGGACAAGCTGCAGCTGCCGCAGCACCAATTGCTGTACTAGTCGGCGTAACTGGAATCTCATTCGCAGTCTTTCCTCTTGGAAAAAGCTTGCCTTTGGCTCTCGCCAAGGCTCTAGCATGTGGAGTTGCAGGTGCGGTCCTCTTGTACAGAATAATCCATAGGCAGCTAGGTCATCTCCTCGTCAAGTCCATGTCATCGGAAGCAGAGCAAACGGAGGGTACCATCCAGCTAAAAAATATCGGGTTTCTCTCTGATATTGCAGGTCCAACCGGTACACAGTTGGAAATAGTATATGGAGTTTTCGGATACATGCAAGTCCTCTCCGCCTGCTTCATGGCATTTGCTCATGGCGGGAATGATGTCTCAAACGCAATAGGTCCTTTGGCTGGTGCATTATCTATTCTTCATGGCTGCGCTAGTGGTCCGGAGATTGTTATTCCGACTGATGTTCTGGCATGGGGAGGATTCGGAATTGTAGCAGGTCTCACAATGTGGGGGTATAGGGTGATAGCAACGATCGGGAAGAAGATTACAGAACTGACACCAACGAGAGGATTTGCGGCTGAGTTTGCAGCAGCCTCGGTGGTTCTGTTTGCCTCAAAGCTGGGACTGCCAATCTCCGCCACACATACTCTGGTGGGCGCAGTCATGGGGGTGGGATTTGCAAGGGGGCTTAATAGAGTTAGAGCAGAAACTGTGAGGGAAATTGTGGCTTCTTGGGCTGTGACAATTCCTGCTGGTGCTTTCTTTTCAGTTTTATACACATGGATCTTTACCAAGCTTTTGTCTTATATTTTATGAGTCTACATTTGAAGATTGAAGTGATGAACATCTAATGTAAGTCATTAATTAAAAACAATCACTTCTTTTCCGAATTTGATTTGTCGAACTAATGATCCTGCTTGCTCTCAAAGCCTTTTTATTCTCAAATTTCTTTCATCGGGCGTTTCTTCTGTTTCAAGAATTATTAAAGACATGTATGTTCTTTGTGGCAGAATCTACCTACAAAATCTCTTGTGACAAAACTGATCTTCTATTTCCAGGGAAACATCAATATATTCAGCGAATCTGACAGTGTTGTTCAAAGAAACTGCTATGATTATCATACACGAGTAGTCTGATATAGAAAATAGAATATATTGCTGGAAAAAGGGTACATTACTTATTACGGTGTGTAAATTTTTTGATAAATCTCTCTCAGAATTTTCATGGAACTAAAAACATACTTGCAGTAGCAATATAACCACGTAGCAGAATCCGAACGCCAGGTTAACAGCATACAGAAAATCATGGAGAAAGCTCTTGCACAGAAGTGAGACTTGGCTCCCAAGTTATTCCTCTACATGATCTTGTCCTCGGAAGTGGGGGAACAAAAGGCTTCTTTCCTCTGAAACCTTTTCTCCGTAAACATTTTGACCACCTTTCCTTGGAGACATAATATTCTTTATCGGAGCAAACAGAATCATCTGTGTCGGAACCTCCTGCATCCACGGTGATCTTCCCATCCGGAGCCTCATCTTTGCCTTCAGCAGCTTCTTTGGCCTTCAATTTCTTTTGGTGTTTTTCCTTAATTTTCTGCGCTGTAGTACATGGTATCATGTAATACTTCTTACCAATCAACAGAATCTCATCTGGCTGTAAAAGGGCCTCCTGCGGATTTTTGAACACTTCTGGGCGGGCAACGCACAAACCAGGATACTTCTCCATCAACTGAGATGCAGGAACTACATTCTGGTACAGCTCCTCTCGACCGCCTGCATGAACTATCCTCACGAAAATATCCTTCGACTGCATGCTCAAGTCTAATGATATGGAAGCAGCATCTACTTCCCTTCTTTTGGATTTGTCATCCACGGAAGGTCCTGTCAACTGATTTCTGCCAGGATTCCGGGCTAGGCCTAACAACCGGATGCACCACTTCAGCATAGCCGCAGTTAAAAGTAGCCCGATCAAAACGCTTTAACATGGTCCATCGGTGGAAAGTGTGAGCATTCTATTGCCTTGATATTATTGAGCATTGGCCACGCTGCATAGTTCCTGGTTTCTGGTTTTTTGTGGCCGGCTTTCCTTCATATAATATTCTCTTCCACAGGAAGCTGTGATGAAACCAAGGCTTCCATAGTTGCAAAATATGAGGAAATTTTTTGTTGTCACTGTCGGATGTGAAAACCAAAGCAGATACTAATGAATTAATAAGCCACCAATTAGGACTCAAACTTTGTTTACTAAGTTGAACTCGTGCCGGCACATCCTTGTGCTGGTATCATATTCCCATAGGCCTGATAAAACCTGCCTTTCTAACTTCTTCAGTCTCCCGCTGATCCAGTTGTTATGGAGAACCAAACAACCCCGCTTCGCACAGGCTGCCTTCACGTTTTTCCTCTGCCACAGGTCCAGATATGCACCATTTGGGAAGAGATCTCTATCCAAGAAATGGACAGTCAGATTTGTTTCAGGTTCCAAGCATCTATCGTCACCCACACGATTGGAACCCCCTTCTCCACATAGCGTGTCGTAGAAGCTTGGCTGCTCAGATAGACCCGAAGTTGCTGCATGTGCCACCACCTTCCTCATAGCATTGATTGTCGAACTATCAGAACGGGCAAAGTAAAAGCCAGAGTTCAAGCGCCTAGGTACATTGATTGGTCCTTCATACAGAAAATACCACATAGGGGTTTTAGGTTGCTCGATTTAATAACTAAAGAGTCACTCAGAACATTTATCCCAAACATCAGAGGAAATCTATCATTTTGTTTTCTCCTCCATGCTACGTGATTATATAACATAAAAAAAGAATACCTGTTTTGTTGAATTCATCGGACTGTGCTGCAAGAATAGCAGGGCCAAAGGAGTAGAGCAATGGCAGCGGATTTCCAAACCAATATACATCCACATCGCTAAGAAGCACGTTGTAACCCAGCGTCAGTATCTTCAAAACCATTCGGGACTTCACTTTGGTCACCTTCTGAAAGCATTTTGTTCCAAAGTGGCAGTCGCTGCTGATCTCACTCGGAGCTAATGGATCCCTGAAAACAGGGAGGCCCTAACAATAATACAAAAAAGACAATCAAAACTACAACACATTTGATGCGGAGATCAATCTACAATACAGACTAGCTTCAACATTGAATTTCCATTTACCGAAATTTCACATAATAAATATAAAGATTACCTGCAAGACAGCAAACTCATATATTTCCTTGTCGAGAGCACAAATGATAAAATTTGTGATCTGCAGTTGGCGCAATCTGCATACCCAGCTCATGAGCATGTCCTTGTAACTATATCCAGCAGCAGCAAGCACAAGTGTGTTATTCTTGTCTGCATTTAATGGTAGTAGTGTCTCCAAGGAGAACGGAAGGTCTAATGGTTTCGAACGCTTTAGTGGAACCATCAGATAGCAATCTGATAACCAGCCTAGTGATTTAACACCGTCAACCAAACCCAAAGTTTTCTTCTTCCACCAGGAACGCAATATCCTTCCTTTTCGTAATCTCCCTGCACTTTGGTATTCCATTGGACAAACAATGTTTTCTGCTGTGTTTACGAAAGTATATTGCCCGTCACACTTCAAAAGCTTTGCTAGGCTAGAATAGTTAGTTTCGTGATGAGACAATGATCCATATAGTGCCCCAAGGTGAGAATTTCCAGCATATTCCCAGCTTCTTTCAAGATCTGAAGCATTGGAAGCTCCAACAGGCCGGTTAATCTGACGGTCCTGATCAATCAGATAGCAGCTTGAGACTGTCCAACTGGTATCAAATACAAACCTCAGTTCAGACGACAAGGCCTCATCAACGATCCAACTGTTGTGCACCCCTCTACCGTATAAGAAAGGAGGAAGGACTCCTGAATGTAGTGGCGTATCTCCGTTATTCCATGCCATAAGCAACTTCCCTTCACAGGGAGTCCATTGCCAACTCTGACCAAAAATCTCCTGCAACTGATGGAAGAGAGCACAATATTAATGGAGTTGTCCTGAATTGTCGATCAAATATCAGACCGGAATAAATTACTTCATACCTCTTGTGTTCTCATCAATTCGCCACCCTCTCTTTGCCAATTTTTTCCATCCTCGCCCAAGTAGAATGGGAAGTAGGATGCATTTCGTGATGAAGCAACTAGAAGCCAATCTCGGTCAAGTGTATAAGCATAGTTCAGGGTGGAAATGAAGTCAGGTAAAACAATGGTTTCAGGATCAACCAGAACAGAAATGTCTGTTGAAAAGGACTGTGATCTTGCCATCATCGAATGAAAAAATGGTGTACCCAGGAACCTAGACCGACACAGATTACAGACACATATCAGATGGCAATAAATATCCATCCACCAGTTCTAGCTCCAACTACATTACTAGTCGAGGATTTCCTGAAGCCTGAACTAGTCATCAAAAACCATATTTTGGAGTAAACCGCCTTATATACAGGCACGTTCGATGACCATTTCGAGTTTTTTTTCTTCCCTTATTAATTCAATCATCGGAAATTCACTACAAACATTTATGTACAACTAAATGGGTTTTATTTGAATAAAGTAAAGAGCAAGAAATGAATGAGAAAGTAATGGGCTTACGTGAAATCAATGTTATGATCGACCAAAACCCGAGAACCAAATGCTCCGGCAAAAGAAACAACAGAAGGGTGCTTGCTGAAGAGCACAACTGTAATCTGTGGAGACAATGCAAGCCATGAGCGAACAGCCAAACTCTGCCTACCCCCAGCAGAGCCAGCAAAAGGAGCGGGCGCCGAGAACATAGTAATCCTGGGAGTGTCGAAACCGCCGCCAGCCCGTTGACCGAGCTGGGGCCTCATGATCTGATCCTTGAGGGAAGGAAAGCATTGAGTGGCATACAGGGAGAGGGCAATTAGCGCCAACCCAGTTAGCCAAATCGACCATAAACTCCATACTCCCGCTCGAAATGCCTGCAAAACCCGAAAACAAAAACAAGAACAAGATTTGATGTTTCTGTTTGTGAAACAATGGCAGAGAGAATGAAGCATTGTAAGAAGCAGGGGAGTTTGTGACCTTCATTTGACGTGGAGTGGTCGACAACAACGTAAGAAAATGATGGGGATTTTGTTTTGCTTGTATGAATCGCAAGATGAGCTGAATATAAATGTAGAGAGAGAGAGAGAGAGAGAGAGAGAGAGAGTATGGAACTTTAACAGAAGAAGAAGAAGAAGAGGAGGAGAGAGAGAGAGAGAGAGAGAGAGGAGAGGTGGGAGAGTAACGAACGCACCATGCGGGCAGGCAGCGTCGCTCGCACCAAGGACAAAGGCCGTGCGGGATCCATGTGAGTTGTGCGACTTGTCGTCTTCCGCACGTCAGATTCCAATCTAAGCCACCTTTTTCTCCGTTTGATGTTGCTTCTTTGAATCTTGAACTCATCAGAGTCAACGATATCAGGCCCCAAGGCCTGCGGCGTCGTTTCCCTTCATTTCATTTTTTGTGACAATATTTATTACGCACGTCCACCCAATTCTGGTTAACGAATTTTAAGATGCATACGTGGCATAATCAAAACCGTTCACTTTTTTAATTGTCACTTAAAGCTATCTTGGCAAAAATCAATTAAAGATGCCTGATACAATTGATATGAACATGACCAGATGATCTTAAATTTAATGAAAAACTAATAAAAAATGCTTGAAAATTTTAAATTTTAACGATAAAAATAAAATAAAAAGTAAAATGAATAATACCATGATCAATTTTTTAGTATAAAAATATGATTTTTCTTTAAAGTAAATAGTACGATGAACTTTTTGTTAAAATTCCTTAAATTTAATTAATTTTCTTTGAACGATTCTAATTATAATATTATGCGATTTAAAATCCATTAATAACAACGCATTTATTTTCTTCTACAAAAAACTATGATTACACATCATCTGGGTTCGAATCATAAAAACAAACACATCATATTTCTGATCCTTGAGTCAAAATCCGGGAGTAGGAACATTGGAGCAATACATAAGACCCGAAACCACAAATCGCTATGCCACAGAGCTGTGATTATAATTCCTACGAAACCAGCAGCAGTTCACACACATTACCAACCGGACTCGAGCTGTAGTGCATGCTGTGCCATACTGCCATTATCCTCGGTACTAAATGGAACCATTCAACAAAGTACACCGATTTCGTAATTGGAACAATACCCGACTGCGGTGGCTGAACATGGTGCACCGGCTTTGTTGCGAAACTCAGTTCCACCGCTTGTCTGATTCTTCAGTATTGGACATAATTCTGGCTCTCTATCGCTGTAGGATCCTTCCTCCAATCATCTCTGCCGCCGCACAGGTGATCTGGATCTTGACCTTCTTCCCCTGCATATTAATTAGAACGGTTAAGACAGACCAGACGGTGATTAGAGTTGTAGAAGCAGAAGCCTGGCAATATCACCTGAGTAGTTGCTTATTGATAGAGCTGTATATGTCTGAAAAACAATACACAACAAAGATTTCATGGCAACATACATACCTGCTCGTCTCAAGAGAAGAATAAGGAGAATGCCTGCGTTGAGAATGCTTGCTATGTGGAGACCGCGAAACTTGTCTAGAAACGAAAACATCCATGATACTTATTTGGTAAGTTTAAACATGCATTGTTCAGAAGAGAAATGCTCAGCCTTTTGCAGAGCCATACTTCATAAGGAGTGACCCATTAGAACATATTTTTCGGCTTCTAATGACTATGTAAAGAACCCATATGAACAAGTCATAATTCTCAAAAGGGTTTAGAAAACAAAGGTTTAAGCTTTTCTCTGCACATTACCATGTGTCAACTGTAACTAGACATAAAACAAGTTCCAAATGGTAAAACCAACAAAGGCATCCAGGATACTGACTCTCATTACCACAATTATGTTTTTGCTGCAGCATTGCATACAAGGTTACCAAGATCCAAATGATTGATCGCTATTCATATAGGCAATACAACAATATCCAAATGAAATCGATTTCAACAACGGTGCTTGACAATTTACAATGAAACCATGTATACCTTTTCACTCTTCATTCCGAATTTTAGTTTTTATTTCTGACCTTGTAAATCAATTCAAAATAAAAGAGCTAAACATATTAGACGTTTCATAACCTCAAAATGTTAAGCCAGTAAAATCATTCACAAAAGCAAAAGAGAATGCTGAAAGAATTACAAATTCTAATTCAAAAAAAAAGGCAAAACACTAGTGCAATGTAATTGCAAAAATAAAATACACTGATTTACTGCAAAGTATAAAAAATAAACCATCACAATAAAGTTCCAATCTCACACAACAGTCACATTGGAGCCACAAAAGTACCTCAGATGAATAGATTTAATATCAGTCATTTTGTATCTTTTAGCTTTTGAATTAACCTGCTAATGGCATTATTTTTAGTTTACATTAATTTCTGTATAAAATTTGACACGAGGACAACAGTCCAAAACATATTATCAATTTCGATATATCGGATCTTTGTAAAACTCAACGGTATGGACCTTACAATGCAACAAAGAACAAAAAATGAAGAAAAAAACTCATAAATGGTACCTTCTCCTAGACCTGACGGGTGATGGTGATAAGTTACGTCTCCTTGAATGCCGCTTCCTGCCACATTATATTATATGAATCACAGCGTAATATAAGTTGAACTGAAAAAGAAATAATCAGATGATCAAAATGAAAAACCTTTTAGAATCATCAGAAGCTTCATCACTTGAATCATCCTTGCTGTTTCTTCCTCTACTGCCAACAGAAGAGGAGCGCCTTCTCTTGTGCCTGCTTGAGTCAGTAGAATGTTTATGTCTTGATCTATCACCCTCCTTATCCTTTGTCCGTTCTCTTTTCCTGTCCTTATCTTCTTTAGCCCCTGCCCTATGGAGTCGCTCTGTTTCTCTTTTACCCTCCTTGGCATCAGCATGGGAAGACCTTTTTCTTGACTCAGATTCCTTCACACTTTGCTCTTTCACCTTTTCTTTTGAGCCATTCCGATCATCTGCCCTTTCCTTTCTAGGATACTGTCCCTTACGATTCTCATCACCCTTATCATCTGTCCTAATCTTACCACTTTCTACCTCCTTATTGATGTCTTTCACAAAACTCTTTTTACTCTCATCTTGATCATGCTTATCGGGTTGCATCCTGGACTCCATAACTTGTGGGTCATCTTTTGGTGTGGTTTTCACATTGACATTTTCTTTGGGTAGTTCAGGTTTGAATATTCCTACAGTATAATTCAACCTAGAGGCAGTAGTTCCATCTGGCAGATTTCTATCACCATTACTATCATCATGCTTGTGTCTATTATAGGACTCAAGTGAACTGGTTTTGCCCCGTCCACTGTCCAAAATTATCTGACTTTTACTATGCTCCTGAAGCTCTACAGAAGAACGGTCATTTACAGTGGCATCATGCCTATCATTTGAAGGCTTTTTGACAGATGACTGCTGAAGCATAGCATCTTTCCCAGAATTTGGCATACCAGAACTCTGACTATCACTATCTTCATCCTCGTCATCTGTAGCATAATCTGCAAGACCCAATACATCACCAGGTAAAGTAGGACTGGATTTGACATCTTCAGTCTCATATTGCTTAGACTTGGCCCCAATTAGAACTTTTGCAGAAGCCTTGGGAGCTGTAACTGCTGGCGGAGATGGCAATACCTTATGGTTTGAAGTGAGTGTGCTCTGTTCAACTGTAACAAATGACAAAATTGGTTAAATTCTTTCCTCTTTTGAGAAAAGAAAAAGAAAGAATGCTAGACTAAACAAACAACATTATATATATCAGCACAAATCCAAGGAGCAATCATGGTACAATTACCTTCAACTGTCAGATCATCTTCAGTAAGAACTTTTGTAGCAATTTCATCAAACAGCTCATCAGTAACCTGTACAGAAACATATTAGTTAAAGGTACAGTATAATGGAATTAAATAAGCAATCTACACTCCTAAACACTGCAACCTTCAGGAAAACTTCAGTTAGGATACGCTTTATTTCTTGGTTAATTGCTGCAGTCCTAGCAGCTTCCACTTGATCCTACAAAACAAAAAGATATGGCATGTTAATCCCACAATGAAAATGAAAAGCATGAAATAGCAATTATTATGGGATGTATATATGGAAAAAGAAAAAAAAAAACTGCACTTTTTTAGAAAGTACAGTTCACTAGAGGTGAGTGGGACTTCAGATGCAAAATGAATCTTCTTCTCGTGAGAAAAAAAACCTCATCATCCTCTTCTTCTGTTGATTTAGAAGAATCAATGCTCTTGCTGTCTGCTTGATCACCTTTTGCAGAAGATCTATCAAAACCTTCATCCTCAACAGATTGAGTTTTCTCCTTAGGATGGCCCATAGACGTACTTGTGATGACTGCTTTCTTAATTTCGTCTCTAAGCCAACTAGGCACTGGAGCCTGGCATAAATTTCAGGAGCAGATTGAATAACAATCATGTAACTCACCATAAAGTATAAACTATAAACATATGTTAACAATGGCAAAGTTTTACCTTTTTGGGGCGCTCGGTAACAGTGGAAACTCCATATGCATCACCAGGGAAGGCTGCAGTAGGGTGAACTGTGGTTCCTGCAGTGAGACCAAAGGGCATTGCAGCAGATGGGAAACTTCCAAACGAATGTGGAGCATGCCCAGGAACAGGAGAGGGTATTGCATTAGAGGGATCATGCTGCAGAATTAAACAAATGTCAGCACACATTCATACAAAGGCCTTAGAACTGAAGAAAGACACATGAAACCAGAATTAACACCTGTAGTCCTGATGGAACTGGAACGTTATGAGGATAACCTACACCAGGTGCAACAGAACTAGGCCAGGTATTCATGGAGGGTGCTGTGGTCACTGGGTCGACACCTCTTATAGTTCCATGTGAATCAGGATAAGCGTAGCTGGACTGCATGTGTGGACCATGATCAGAGCTAAACCCGGGTGCAAATTCTAAAGGCTGGTCAGCAACATTGGTTGTTGGAACAGCAGACTGACTGTCATAGGCAAAAGGAAAGGGCTGCGATGGCTGTATGTGATGTTGTCCTTCTTGAGCTGCAGTCCCTTCATTGCCTGCCATTCAAGTAAATAGTCAAACAGCAAATCAAAAGACTTTTTAGGGGTGAAGTATCCTTGGCACAAATAAGGGTACAAATTTGCTACTAGGAATTGGATCTTTCCGGTTACACAAGCAAAGCTCATCTCTTTTGTATGAATTCTTAAGACACATGCACCATAAAAATCCGATGAAAATGTGAGAACAAAGATGTAACCAGACTCTAAAATCTTATTCCATTTCAACTACAAGTATTAGAATAGGATATTTATTCTCTTTCTAATCTCAACAGAAGCTGATTAAGGTAGGCATATTATGTCCCAAAACCCATTTATATTACCACGAATCCAACTCGGAGAATCCGTACAGGGAAGATGGAGTTATTGACAATTAATATTGCTCTTTAATGGAGAAGGTCAGCACTCAATCAAATGGAAAATGCATTCTTTCTCTACATGGTAAGACTCCTCCAGCTCAAAAAGAGAACATAATTTAATTGGCGAAGCACTACAACAGTGTATCTGATTGGGTATGAGTCAATTACTCCAACCTCCTTTGAACTTTGCACCAATTGCTTGCTAAGGTGTCTCTTGCAATTAAAAGAAATTTAATTTACAACTATTCCCAAAAAAAAATATGTTGTTAGGATGTGGGCAAACAAATATTTTATACTCCAACACTCCCCAACTAATGTGGGTCTCACCACACTTCTTGCTTAAACCAACATGTGAAATTCGTAAATTACAAAGGCTTGCAAGGATTCACACATAATAAGCTTTGTTATATTCTACCAATTTGTTGTCATATTATATATTAGAGAGGTAGTAACGAGTCTTGCAAGGGAGTTTGGAGTAATATACTCTGACCCTTTTTTACCATTAATTCAGCCACAGAAAAAGATTCTAATGTTGTAATTTCCTGTCGGATTCTCATTGTTATAATTATTATTTTAAAAGTGTCCAGATGGAGGCCTACACCTGCACAAAGAGTGTCAAGTTTATGCATTTCATTGCATTACACCTCATAACCAACTGCAAAAAATGGTATTAGGATTACGAAAAAGAAACTCAGCATCCATTCAATATAGATAATTAATGAATGAGAACAGTTATCTCAAACCAAAAAAAAGGAGAAGGAAAGCCACGTAACCAGTAAGTATCAACCACCTACTTGAACTGAGATTAAGATTAATTTGGTAGAAATAATCACAGCTAAAAAGAAGCAACATCCAACTAAGATTTTAAAGATACTTTAATGATCTGAATGGAAGGTCCTATATTTGGTAATATTGAAAAAAATCCAGAATGTCGAACTAAATAGTAAAATTGAGTTCCATAACAACAGTTGTGGAACACAAGCTTCACATGCAAAGCCAATACCATTTGAATTATTACCTGTAACAGAAGAATAACTATAAGGTACCTCCTGCTGATGGACAGATGGACTTGTAGATAGGCTTCCTTGATGGTGAAACACAGCACTCGAGTCCCCAGCTGGCGTTCCATCTCCAACAGTGTGATGAGCATAAGAAGATAGTTCAGAGCCAATAGATGAAGTCTCCTGGGAACAAATTCCCGGTGGGTAGTGTGTTGGATCGCCTGAAACTGGAACCTGTTGATAGCTAGATGTAGAAAATGACTGATGGTGACTTCCAGAATAATGAGGGTCACCATTGTGGGGATACTGTTCGTGATAATGACTTTGTTCTTCTAATCTCCCCGCCGGTGGAAACTGCACCTGTTGATGTTGATTCTCCATTGCCGTTCTGGCATCTGCCCATGCCTTAGCCTTGGCTTCCCAATCTTGATTATTTTGGGCTACCATTACATAAAAATCAAAATTAATTCATTTCCATTAACCCGTAAAAAGCAGAAACTCCTATTCCCAGCAACATTTTGTCTTTACACTATATCAAATAAGCAATTGGATAGTTGCACAAATAGGACCTTGAGTTTGTTTTACTGCACAAAGGAAGTAATTCCGCTGAACAGATTAAGAGGACGACAGAGATATACCGGGGAACATGGTGTTTTACTGCATATTCAACAAATAAAATTGTGGTTTACATAAATGTGATGTAAACAGAACTCACCTGCGTAATTCGGCCAACTCGGAGGAGCGGCTCCCCACTCCTGCAAAGGTTTATGCTTTGCGTTAGAACATCAGCATTACACTATACCAAATAACTTTTACCCAAATATTGATACAGTGATTGTTTTAATCATAATAACGTCAAGATTCAAGCATACCCAACAAGTTCAAACCACCAAAAATAATCAATTTATCAACTTCAGACCCACATGCATACAAGTGTAAGTGTGTGTGTGTGTGTGTGTGTGTGTGTGTAGAGAGAGAGAGAGAGAGAGAGTTGAGGGGATACCTGGGTGTGTTGAGGATAAGAATGGGGAGGAGGGCGGGGCGGAGGGGGAGGCAGGTGAGGGTGAGACTGATGAGGAGGGGGAGGGGGAGGAGGGAAGTGGGCGTGATTTGGGGGATGCGCAGGATAAGGGTGCGGGGGCGGAGGATAAGAGCCCGGGGGAGGGAGATGCTCGGCGTAAGGTGGTG
>JADOBS010303467.1:0-19372 GCA_015708375.1 Cydonia oblonga
CATCTTTAATCATTTTCTTAATCCATGGATGAAGGAATAGGATCCTTTCCAGATTTATTTGGTGGGGATTTTAGAAATCTCTACATCTTAATCGTTCATCGTATATTATACGATTATTTTTTGTCAAATACTATTTATATATCATTTTAAATTAAAAAAAATTAAATAATTTCTGATCATACGATACATAATAAATGGTTAAGATGTGAAGATCTCTAGGATGCTTACAATTTTGTATCCGGATGGGATCCAATTCCAATGTTCTTAATTATTAAAATATTTATATTGGACACACTTTACTGCAAATTATTTATTTTCTATATAACAAGCTTGGAACTCAAGCTTGTACAAGCTAAAAAGCATCAATTAGATTTTATTCTTTTACAAAATAAAAAAAAAAATTGAAATCAATGAGTCAGTGGGTCGCAGATTCACATACCCATTGCATTAGAATGATCAAAGACAACAAAACCTGAATTCAGATACTTTTCAGATCTCGTAATTTATAGTTGAGATATAACGTAACTCGGATCGTTTAAGAAAGAGTTTCAAACCCTTTTATTTTTATGAGGTGGACTAGTAAAATAGATTAATGAAGCCATAAAATTCAAAATAAATGATCCGAATTACCCAGTTTGTCGGCCCAGAAGAATAGCAAGGATCTCTTCCAAAAAAAAGCTCTACTGAATACTGATTTTCTTTCATATACATTTGCATGACAGAATCCAAAGCTTCAAGCTCAAGTTTTTTTTTTTGCTTTCGAAAGCAACGGCAGGATAGATTTCATTGATAAATAACAAACAGTTACAAAGTAAGGCCGGCAGAAGAAGCCGCCTCAAAGACAATCAGTAGCAAGTAAATTAACAATAAAATCGGAGGGTTCTTCAAACCAAGAGCAGGAGTTTCCATCCAAACGGAGAGCAGAGAAGGTAAGGTGGTGAGCAGTACCATTACCTTGGTGACGGATATGGGCAACCAAAGCTCCAATGGTCCTCAAAGGAGAAGCCTTAGAATCTTCGATAATATGTCCCAAGTTGAATTTATGGCAAGTTACAATTTAGTCTTCCAACTCATTATTAAGTTGTGTAGTCCTTTAACTTGACGATCTCTCACACCGTTGATAAATGTCACCCAATACTGATTCACACCGTTGATAAATGTCACCCAATATGTTACAATTTATGTATAATTTGTAACACAAATAACACTATTTACACTTCAATACTGATTCACATTGTTGGTCCGTCAGTTATTCCATCAAATTTGTTTAACAGTTCTTATTAAGTTGGTTATACCATCAAATTTGTTAACAGTTCATATTAAATTCATTACCGTTCAGAGACCATTGCTTAGGATATAAAATACAAATTGATTAATGAATTTACATGCATTCATTAACACAAATACAAATCTCACATTAGAATGAATAAAACTTGGTTAATGTAAATTATGTAATTTTTTTTTTCCTTAAACAAGATTTTTAAGGCCAACGGGTAAGCCACAGTTATTCATTCCTTTCAAACCTGGAGAGACTATGAACAATTTCACACTGCCCCAACCCAACTAAGCAAACTCACGAACTTGAAAAATCGAACGCGAAACCTCTCACATTATTTGTTTATTGGAACTCTTGCATTTTTTGTTAGAAATGGTAAACTTGAGATTTATTAAGCAGAGAAAATACAAATTAATATAATTATCCGAGAAAATTTGACATAACATGAGAAAAAAGAAAAGGAGATTACAATTTCATAGACATTGATCAAATACCCAGCAGCCCCGACAAAATTCTTCTTCATTGTTTTTTTATCTGTACAAATTTGCAAAACGAAATTAACTTTTTCACAGCTTTACGTCGACTATTTACGTCAAAAAGCTTCAAAATTAACCGCGCTATTCACACCAAAAGGTTTGAAGAATCAAAAGGCCACCGATTTTTACCGCACCAGCCCAGTAATATGAATCAAAACGGAAAAACGACAAACGAGTCGACCCAGCAGACAGGGTTTTGCCACGACTCGTCGTCTTCACGCACACTCACTCGCTGACTAGATCCGAAATCCAGCCAACGTCGGGGGCTGACGTGCCCGAGTCAACTCCTCCCACTCGACCAAGAGAGTTCTCCTTACTCAGCCTCGCGTACATTCTCGCTCGGAGGTCCCTCCCGGACTCCACCCTCTCCATTGCCGGCTCCTCTTCGCACGGCTGGTCCCAGAGATCAACCGGGTTTGGTCCGACCCGACCCGTTGTCCGAGTCGGGGTCGAAGGAAGGCTGCAAAAACCGGGTCGGAACACTGACCCACGCGGTGAAGAGCCGAACCCGGATCGCATTTGGGTCCCCCATGCAGGCGGAGAGTTCATTTTCATCTTAGCAAGCTTGAAGTTTCGCATCGAAGCAACGAGTTCGCTCACCGAGTTACGGCCGAGTTGAGGGCTGTTTGGCGACATTGGCGGCGACTCAGACGGCGGAGATAATGGAGGGGACATCAGGATCGAGGTGGGGGGCGAACCAAATGGATACGAGTCCAAAGCTCCCGACCCTTGGGTTCTTGGGCTCTGACCGGGCAGGACCCGGAGCTGCTCGGGAGTGTGGGCAAAGAAGCAGACCCGGCGGTTGCAGCGCAACCCGTCCTTGCATGGCTGGGTCCGGTACCGGGCCGGGTGGAGCCAGCACTCGAAAACACCGTGAGCAAACTCGCACGAGTCACCCTTCGGGCAGTGGCCCTTGCGGAAGTCAGGGCATGCAGCACCGGAGTAGTGGTACTTTCTGGGGTCGCGACGCCGCGCTTTCTCGCCAGGGTGGGCGTATGGACAGTCGGTCCAGTCGTGCGACCTGCCGTGCGCGCACCTCCGGACCTTGAACTCGAACATCCGGAACTGGTCGCAGGAGATCGGGTTCATGGGCATGTCCGGGTCCTCCGCCAGCGAGTCGGACTCATTAGACGGGAGGTAACGGTGGAGCGCGGCGAGCGAGTCGAGGAACATTGGGGAGAGCGGGGAGTAGTCTCCTCCATTGGAGGCATTGCCGTTAGAGTTACCGGAGTGAATGGGGATGGAGAAGGGTGAGGTGGGGGTATGAATAACATGATCGTCAAGTGAGTCCCAGGGAGGAACATGGAGAGTGGGGTGAAGTCGGGTCCGTTCTCCGAGCATCATTTTCGGGTGGGGCTTTGAACCTTTCAGGGTTCGGAGCTTCTTCAGATGCGGAAGTAGTCAGTCGCTGAATCGCTCTTATATATAACCGGTTTTTAGAGAGAGAGAGAGAGAGAGATAGGTTAAATAATGCCAAGTAGGCCACATAGTCACGTAGTGGGGATCGGATTTAACCGTGGTGGAGTTAATAATGTAACCGCGATCAATTAACTCTTGTAAAATATCTACGGAAAGCCAATGGTTTAACCAAAAATAACAATTTTTTAAAACTACTCTACAATTGGTGGGCATCTAAACAGATATTTATTTGGTCACCCAGTGATCGTCAAATTCGATAAAGTTCTCAAGTTCTATTCTCTTCGGATAATAATTTGATACTTAGACTCATTCGACACAAAGAAATCATTTTTTTTTATATAAAAAGAAGAGGATATGTGGTACTATTTTTTTACACAATTTTTAATATACCTTTTAATCAGTACGATACTTTGGGTTTAACCAGTGAAAATGATTAAGACATTCATTTTGTAATGAAGACAACGAATGAATACAGTTTTACAAAGAAGCCCTAAAACCCTTAATCCAACGATCATATAGTTTCAAATTTAGATGATTTTTGCTAGACGTGATGATTGATTAAGGAATGACGTAAAAGAAAAATGGTTCAAATCGTTGAAATATATTACGAAATGATTCCTATAAAAACATGTAAAAAAATAACGTCGCGTATCCAGCCCCTAGAAAAAATAAAAGTAATATATTTTTTTAATTGTTGAATTATCTAGCTATTGAGTGTGTTTCAATCTAAAAGCATGCACAAATGGAGGATAAGCTTCATGATCAAACAAAGAGGAAGATAAGATGGAGCACAGCTTTTGAGCAATGAAATCATGCAACATTCCAACCACTTGGATTATGACTGCATTCTATTAGTTCACTGCTACACAACTTATTCATAACAGTTCTATGGATTGTGCATTCATTCCCTTCAGCAACTTGGTTTTTTAAAGACTCACGGATCACCACCCTGGTTTGAGTACAATTATCACCTCGGAGTTGAACCCACACGCAGATTTCGGGTCCATCTTTAATCTAGCAGGTCAAGGTGTCATGATACAGAAGTTTTAACAAAACACTTCTGTTACTGTTCACTTTTAACGAAAAATCACATTTTTACTTTTAACTGTCATTATTCACTATACCTTTAAAAATGACTTTTCGTTAAAAGATAAGTTTTTTTGAACTTTTCGTTAGTTTTCCTTAATATTTAAGCACTTACTGGTGCGTATGGTCTAGGGCTGGGCATTTAAAAAATAAAAAAAAACAAACAAACAAACAAACCAATGAATCGTTTGAACCGCACCGACGGCTTGGTTTGGTTTGATTTTTTTTTTTTGTGGTTAAACCGAACTGCACCGATCTTAATTGGTTCCAAAAATTTTAAGGGTGCTGTTAGCCGAACCGACCAACATATATTTAATTTAATTTTTAATCATGATTAATACGTGTGGTAATATAAATAGTTAGTTATTTATGAGTTATCGTGTTTTCACCATATGAAAACGAAACCTGATTAGTTTAAGAGTCCCTTTGGAGCAAAACAGGGGGACCATTTGGAAAATGCAGCAGATGTTGCTTTGGTGCTCTCCTTGGGCTGCTTCGTTTGTTCTTTCATTTGAGCAATCACTCATATTGGTGATACTTTCTATAGCTTTTGGGAGAGAAATGTGTTATGTATTTTTGTTTTCACACAAACCGAGATCCAACCCAAACCAACATGCACCTGTCAATTAACCGACATGATTGGTTTTAGACCCAACTTGATCGATTTCGTTTGCAAGTTTAGCTCAACTGACTAGATCGGTTTGGTTTTAGTTTTGGCCAAAAACCGATCCAAACCAACCTATGCTCACCCTTAATACGATCCTGTTAAAATTACACATATTTCTTATTTTTAAAAGTCCGAAAAAAAAAATAACATTGTACTATTTTCTAAAACAACAAAATATTTATTTATTAAAATATTATTTGATCAAATTTAAAAAGTGAGTATACAAAATACTCACCGGTAAGTCTCTTATTTAGACAATGGGCCACGTCTGGGTCAGTATACTTGTCCCGGTTCGTAAATACAAGGGGGAGGGTTACGTGTAATTTGCAGACAACAAAATATGTACGGACGGCACGTGCGAACTCCTTCAGGTTAGCACACGTGGTTGGTGGCATGGGTGTGTCTCGAGGTGGCGGGGACCCACTTTTGTCCTCCGATGGCTTACGCGTGGCAACTGAGGTGGCTCCCCGTTCGCTCTTCCTCGAGATTCTCACGATCTTGTCGAGTCAGTCGCCTTTTGAGGAGGAAAGAATTTTTACTATTTACTTTTTGGAATTGTTATTTAGAATTCCAAAAATCTAATTTGACATTCTAAACTTTCTATTATTAAAAAGCAAATTACATTTATGAGGAGTGTAGAATGAGATTTTTGAAGTCCTAATAACAATTCCAGTACTTTTACCTATATGTATATAATTAAACGAAAACTAACGAAAATGACTTGAAAACTTTGAAGTTTAATGATAAAGACAAAATAAAGGGTAAAGTGAATAGTACTAGACTTTTTAATGTAAAAATATGATTTTGCGTTAAAGTAAACAGTATCGAGAGTTTTTCGTTAAAGTTTTCAATAATTAAAGGGGATTATATGAGAAATATATTGAGACACATCATATTTAATTTCGCTTTACCAATTTTCTTACTTATAACTGCTTATGTGAGTCTTTTAAACTTCAAAATGATAGATTGCCGTGAAAAAGCAACCACTTTGTAACCTTAAAAGGGAAAAAAGAAGAAAATTTCCTTACCAACCAATGTTCTCATAAGAAAACATTAAACACATCCATAATTAAGCCTTAAAAACGGAACTAATTTCCACCTACTGCAAATCTAGCAATGATATTACATTTAAAATTCAATTTGTTACCCTAATATTTTTATTATTAAACTAACACATATCTTAGACACACAAAAAAAAAAAATTACTTACCGCTAATATACTAATGGAAGAAAATAAAAATCACCATATGAAAACTTATAGGTACGTAAATATGGATTTAGATTCCGTCTAGATTCTCACATCATATCCGTTTATCATACATAATGCGGTCAAAATAGTACCTAACAAAAAATATCACACGATATACAATGAATGATTAAAATATGAAGATTTCTATGATCCTCGTGATGAGTATCCAAAGAAGATCCTCATTCCGTAACTATACATACATACAAGTGAATCTCAGTTTTCTTTGCAACGCACACAGAAAAAGTTCAATAATTGTAACGTAAAACGTAGGAAAATAAATTCAAATGACGAAAATCAAATGTTGAATCTTACACCCGATTTTAATGAGAAGTAGATGTTTTCAAGAATAATAATTTAAGGATGATGTTATTCACATTCTTATTTTTACTTTCCATGCACTCTTGTTACTTTATGTTATTTGATTTTTTTTCTTCAATTTATTTGATCCGATTGCCGTAAATTGAGAAGTGTGTGTCCACACACCCCTTATTTAATTACTCTTTTATTTATTGAGGGCGGAGCCATGGCATCACATTTTTTTATACAATTTTTGAATACGTTTTTGTCAGCGTCACTCTGTAATTTATTTTAGCATTTCACAACTGTCTATCTTTTAAAACATCATTCATAGTTCAGCCTTGCAAAAACCTATACAAATCCAAACTATTAAGACATTCATTTTGTGGTGAAGAAAACGTTACAAAGAAACCATAAACTGTTAATTCAATGGTCATGTGGTTTTAAATTTGTGTAATTTTTTGTAGACATAATTTTTTTTTTTAAAACCTAAAAGATAAACGACTCGGATCGTTAAATATCTAACCATTGATGCACTAATATGTCAACAACCAAAATTTATTCATGCAACTATAACATTTTATTTTTAAAATTATTATTAGCGTTCTAAAAATCTATTTGTTCATTCCAAACTTACATTTTGAGATTAGCTTTTAAAATTTTAATCAGGATCAAATCACATGATCACATTACCCCCGCTTTCAAAGAATGTGCAAAAAAGGCAAGCTTTTAGCGTTGGATTAGCGGATAATCATTGAGTTCCATGCACTTGGTTGCCCTAACTACGTTACTTAAAGAGTTAATTATGATTTTGTGGCGGTTTATGGGAAGATAAATCTCATCGATCCACGTTTTAATCCCTCGTGTTTAGCGAATGTCGGGTGGGTATGAACTTAATAAAGCATATTGGAGCATTACTTTATATTTTTAATCACATTTGCAAACGTGGAGCTAGAATTTTCTTTTTTGGTAGGCTAGCTGAAATCTTCAATCGAGCAAAATTGGGACTCACCAAGCCGAAATATAGCCAAATGGCTAGAGGGCTAGGTAAACATAGCCAGCCAGTTAGCCAGCCTTGAAAGTTGGGCACAAGTGTGCTACTAGCTGACGTTATGTTTTTTTTTTTTTTTTTTGTAAGACAAAACTTTTAAAAAAAATTAAAAATTCTAATCTTTTCTCTATAAATACCTAAGCCATTTTCACATCTTTTTCACCCTTCCATACTATCTTACATCATTTAATGTCTAAGTTGTTAATATGCAAATAAAATTAAAATATTTAATAACATGAAACTTAAACAATATGAAACTTAAAACAACATTTAGCGGCAAGTGGCTCTCAAAATATGTGCAGAAATCTTATTTTAATATGATAGTTTCAATTACCCGGGAAAACTAAGAACAAACTTAAAATAATAAATTATTGAGGGGCTAAAAAATAGCCCCCTTCGGTTGGAGATTATATATATATATGGCCTAACATTGTTTATTAAAAAATAAATTTTTTGCAGGGTATAATCTAGATAGGCGCTAAGCGTAGCCCCTTCGGTTGGAGATGACCTAAATTATTTGTTCAATTTTTTTGCTATATAAAATTATATAATAATCAACGTGAAATAACAATAATGGAATATAAGCTATTATCAAAATCGTAACTCTAATTAAACTCAAAGACCATATAAATAATTAACTTACTAATTAAATCAAGAATAAGTAATTAAAGAAATAAAGAATACATAGAAGGTGACATTAATTGAAAAATATCAGCGAAAAGTAAGGAAATGAGTTTACCAAAAAACCTCATTGGGCTACAACCCACCTTAGCCATGTGAATGGCTCCGCTACAGCCAATAACACATTTGTGGAACCCTTTTGAACGCTATAAGAGTTGAAATATAGAAGGATTAATTAAAAGAGCAGTGCTACATGTATCATGATTTGTATCATCTCTCTAATAGAGGTAAGATTCACCAACGCATGCAATTTCCATATCTATTATAGATATTGTACAAATAATGGTACAACTAAATGGTAAAAATAACATTTTTGTAATTAAAAACTAATCATGGGATTATCATGAGGAGTTTTAACAAAAAACCCGCGGTATTGTTTACTTTAACGAAAAACCATATTTTTACACTAAAAAGTCAAATATGGTACTATTCACTTTACCCTTTATTTTGGAGTCCAAATCTTCTGCACCCGAAAACCCATGTGGCCTCTCTGTGTCTTTGATTTTATTGAGCATGTCAACAGTCACACCCAATCAAATCAAGTTTCAAGTCCCGAGTCCCAAGACATGCTCAATAAAATCAAAGGCACAGAGAGACCACATGGATTTTTGGGTGCAGGAGACTCTCTCTCTTTATTTTGTCCTTATCGTTAAAACTTAAAGTTTTTAAGCCGTTTTCATTAATTTTCCCATTATCTTATGGGGTTGGACCAAGCGGGTGTATGAAATTGGGCTTCCGAGCTCAAAGAAACATTCTGGCTTCTGGGTTTTAAGTGGAGAGACATGATGCGGTCCATATTTTCACCGACAAGCCCAAATCAGAAGTAAATCCAACAAGTTTGCCAAGAAAATGTCTGCATTGGGTCGGATTCAGAGCTTCTTGGGTACAAATTATTCAGTAGCACCGTAAAAGATTTCTCGGATGCGCATAAAAAATGTAAATTTAAGTTATATATTTGAATAGCCACGCTGTTTAGTTGTATTTTTTCATTTGTAAGTAAGAGATTTTATATTCGATTTTCGTTAAAGATGAATTTGATGCACATTATTACTATCTCATTGTGAGGCTAAGCCCACATCTTTTCCGTTAATGTAGTTGATATCATTTATTCAAAATAGAAAACAAGTATACATTTGAACAAAAATCGTTGGGTTATTCAAACGTAACCTGATTTAATGTAAGTAAATATGGCACTAAATTCCAAAATTTTCATGAATTGAATTACGAATTATAATATTAAACTCTTAAACTTTTTCATTTCGTATTAGTAATAGCATGAAACGTTAAAAATTGAAATAATTCCAATATTTGGTACAAAGGAATTTAACGTCATAAAAAATCGTACACTTCAACATAAGGCAATCTTAGGTTAACAAGACTCCTTATTTTGCAAAGGTCGACAAGAAACATGTATCGTACAGATATAGGCGCTTAGATGATAGTTACGTTACGCTTGCTGGGTTGGGCTCACTTATTCATAGTTTCGTTAACTAGCGCACTTCTGCTTGAAAGCTGCAAAAGGGGGATTACGGGCTGCCTTGCTCTCGTTCTGCAAAAAGACTGTTTTCACATCTCGAACTTGTGATCTTTCAGTAAAAAAAAAAAGTAATATTTTTGTCGTGCTATGACTCATTTTCGTTGTACACTTCATCATGTTGCATCAAAATTAACACACACAATTGAATTTGGATTTGCTAAAATCTTAATTTCATAATGTACAAAATTTGGCAAGTAAAAAAATTCAAAATTTCCAAAGTGTAATAATACAATTTCAATGTATTAAAAATTTCAATGAAACAATTCTATCTGTATTATAACACTTAATATACCATGACGAACACACACAAATTTCCCCAACTGAAAGCCCAGTCGCACCTAATTAGCTCGCTAGGAGCCAATAGTCGTTCAGATATCTTACAATCAAAGACTAAATTAGAAGAAGGGGGGTCGTATTTCAACTTGTATGGAGCGTCCATTCCAATTCAAGCATTCCAATCTGCAAGCCCAAGCAAAACACAAACAACACAGTAAGAACAAAGATTAGATTTTTTTTCTTAATTTTCTCGAGATTTCGCTCAAGTCGATCGAACTGCTGCCTTTAAGGATTGTCGATCGAACTGTTTTTGTCTGGATTAAAGTTAAACCCAGACAAATTATAAAAAATAGAACATGGTCCCGCGCTTTTCGTAGGCTTCACTTTTCCGCCGGCAAATTTTCAGTTTTTACAGTTGGGATCGTGGGGTTTATATATGAGGAGGCTCATACCTTGGCGCTTCAGAAGCGGAGTCTCCGACGACAGCAATCATCGGAAGCAGAAGCATCCAAAGGTATGTTGTCTTTTAGCTGTCGGAGGAAAATGCAGTTACCCATGAACTGTTTATGTTTGATTGATCGGAAAATGGTGTTTAATTTGGTTTAGGGATCCAAAGAAACCATGGAGAAGAACCGACAGACCAACAACAATGCTGCCGACAATGTGGAGGTTCGGTTTCTATTTTTTTTTTTTCTCCTAGTTTACTTGGGATTTCACTTTCGTCCTTGTAGTTTCATGTTGTTTACACTTTAGTCCGTCTCAGACTAGTGTTGTTATATTATATACTTGTACAAGAAAACCTTTTTTTTTGGCCTTTTTATTTGGATGGGGTTGTTCTTTGTTAAGATTTAAGAAAGCTTGAATAGCAAATGACTTGTAGTTTAAAGGCTCGTTTGGAAATACAAGCGTATTTTGTGAAAATGTTTTTAGAACCAATCTCTACTAATTTGGAACTTAAAAATACGACCCAACAAACATTTTTTTTTTTCACGTATAAGAATAAACGCTCTTATCATCCACTTCTTCAGTCAATTCTTACCATCCACTTAGGGTTCGTTTGGTATTCAAGCACTAACACACACTACCGCAATCTACCTCCACCCTATTGCATTGAAACCCCAAAAGCGTTTTCATGCTAATTAAGTCTACAAATTTGCTATACGAGCATCTTACTGAATTTTAGCACTTAAGGAGGAAAACAATTGATCATGCTGGATTTTGAGAAACTAACGCCATGCATTTGCACCAATATTATCGTGACCTGTTGTTCTTTCCCTGGCAGTTTTCGAGCGAAAATGTTGCTGATTCAAGTAGTCGTGGTCCAAATATCGTACTGAACCATGATTTCTCTGGAGGGCTGCATTCTTGGCACCCCAATCACTGCAACGCCTTTGTTGTGGATTCAGCAGGAAGTTATGCAGTTGTTACGAATCGCCAACAATGCTGGCAGGGATTGGAGCAAGATATTACTGAAAGAATTTTTCCTGGATTTACCTATTCGGTTTCAGCGTGTGTGGGAGTTTCGGGGCCTCTTCAGGGATCTGCTGAGGTCATGGCAACTTTGAAGCTGGAAAGCCGAGGCTCAGCAACTGGCTATGAGAAAATCGGAAGGTAAATCATGTGTTTTGTTTCTGTTAGCGCATTTATTCTTTGTTTATGGTAAAAGGGATTTGTTTTAATAGTAACTGCCTGCAGAAGTTCTGTATCAAATGGGAAATGGGAAAGTTTGGATGGAAAGTTCTCTCTGTCGACAATGCCTGATAGGGTGGTGTTTTATTTGGAAGGGCCTCCTGCTGGAGTCGACCTTCATATAAAATCAGTTATGATCTCTTGTTCTGAAGGCCAGGTACTTGTATTGTAGTCCTTTTTGTTGCTACATCTGAAGTACATATGGAATCACAGTTTTACGCAGAAAAAGATTGCTTATTTAAGGGTTGTAGTTCAGATTTCTGAGGCTAAGAAACAAGATATACAGCTGGTTTTCTTTTCTTCAAATGAGCTTTTAGGAGATGGCAGAAGTGTAAGAGATGAAACATTTGATTTTTTTTCTTATGACTTCTTCCTTTTCTGTCAGTCTGAGAACCAAAACTTGGTGAATTCAAGTAGCAGAAATGCCACAAATATCATAGTGAACCACGATTTCTCTGGAGGACTGCATTCTTGGAACCCGACTAACTGCAATGGCTTTGTAGTTTCTGCTGATTCTGGTCACCCAAAAGTAAAAGCAGGCAATTATGCTGTTGTTACAAATCGGAAGGAAAGTTGGCAAGGTTTGGAGCAAGATATCACACAGAGAATTTCCCCAGGCTCCACATATTTAGTTTCAGCATGTGTTGGAGTCTGTGGACCTCTTCAGGGCTCCGCTGATGTCCTGGCAACTTTGAAGCTGGAATACCGAGGTTCAGCGACTAACTATTTGCAAGTTGGAAGGTAATGGTGCTTTTATTCCGTCAAGTGCATTTTTCTTTTTCTTTATAGAAAAAGGAATCTGTTTTAACAGTAATAACTGCCTGCAGATGTACTGTATCAAGGGGGAGGTGGGGAAATTTGGATGGGAAGTTCTTACTGTCGACAAAACCTGATAGGGTTGTATTTTATTTGGAAGGGCCTTCGCTTGGAGTCGACCTTATTATAAAATCAGTTTTGATCTGTTCCTCGAGTCCAAGTGAATGCCAGGTACTTTTTTCTTGCTCCTTATATATGGAATCATAATAAACAATATCAATTAAGTGTAGCAGTAACTTGTTCAAGAAGTTTTCAGCCACAGCAATCTAGTTTTATTCATCTATTTCTGATTGATTTTGGAATGTATATTTTGAAGAGTGGAAGGATGGGGAATTTCAATGATGGAGAAGAGAATATAATCCTAAACCCGAAATTTGAGGATGCCTTAAATAATTGGTCTGGAAGAGGTTGCAAAATTGTTTTGCATGACTCAATGGGAGATGGGAAAATCGTCCCTCAATCTGGAAAGGTTTTTGCAGCTGCAACAGAACGGACACAGAGCTGGAATGGCATCCAGCAGGACATCACTGGACGAGTGCAACGAAAACTAGCTTATGAGGCGACCACTGTTGTTAGGATATTTGGCAACAATGTCACTACTGCTGATGTCCGGGCTACCTTATGGGTGCAGTCACCAAATCAGCGCGAACAGTATATTGGCATTGCTAAGTTATTATCTTTCTCCCTGCCTCTTTCCAATGAAATTGTGATTTATTTGTTTCTTTTGCTAAGTTACTATCAGATGAGAAATCATTTCCCTTCCCATTATGTTGCCTTAATCTTAATGGATGTTGGTGTGCTATAAAGTGTGCAGGCAACAGACAAGGATTGGACACAGTTGCAGGGGAAGTTCCTTTTAAATGGCTCCCCGTCAAAAGTAGTCGTTTATCTTGAAGGTCCACCGGCAGGAACAGATATTCTTGTCAATAGTTTTGTTGTCAAGCATGCTGAGAAAGTTCCTCCTTCACCTCCACCAGTCGTTGAGGTTGGTTGAATGGGTGATTCATTTTCTCTAATACTTTCTGAGCATGTTTTTCTTTGAGTTCAATTCGTAGACATACACACTAAAACATAGGCTATTGTTTCTATAGTTACCAGCGTTTGGAGTAAATATAATTGAGAACAGCAATTTGAGTAACGGCACAAACGGGTGGTTTCCGCTTGGTAATTGTACTCTGAGTGTCAGAGCTGGTTCACCACATATTCTCCCTCCAATGGCAATAGAGAGCCTTGGACCTCATGAACCTTTAAGTGGTTGCTACATTCTAGTAACCAAGCGCACAGAGACTTGGATGGGTCCTGCTCAGATTATTGGTGACAAATTGAAACTCTTTTTGACATATCAAGTATCTGCTTGGGTTCGGATTGGTGCTGGAGCAACTGGTCCACAGAACGTCAACATTGCACTTGGCGTGGACAACCAGTGGGTAAACGGAGGGCAGGTTGAAGCAACTGACACTAGATGGCATGAAATCGGTGGTTCCTTCAGAATTGAGAAGCAGCCATCGAAAGTAATGGTTTATATCCAAGGTCCTGGTGCAGGTGTAGACTTAATGGTTGCCGGCCTTCAGATATTCCCCGTTGACAGACCAGCGAGATTTAGACATCTGAAGAGGCAGACTGATAAGGTAAATGGTGTGTTGTCTCATTTGTTTCATAAGCATCATTCCTCACCAAGCATTGCTTCATTAAGGACCTGAAGTATAGACGATTTGAATGAGCTTTTCTCTAATTTGTTCTGATTGAAGTCTTTCTCTTTTTATTGCAATACAGGTTCGTAAGTGCGATATTGTCCTGAAATTTTCAGGGTCGGACTCGAGCAGCATGCTCGGCAGCTTTGTGAAAGTTAAACAATCGCAAAACAGTTTTCCAATTGGGACATGTATAAGTAGAACAAACATTGACAACGAAGATTTTGTTGATTTCTTTGTTAAAAACTTCAACTGGGCCGTGTTTGGAAATGAATTGAAGTGGTATTGGACCGAACCACAAAAAGGAAACTTCAACTACAAGGATGCTGATGATATGGTGGACTTGTGCAAGAATCACAACATAGAAATGCGAGGCCACTGTATTTTCTGGGAAGTCATCGACACCGTGCAGCAATGGATCCGTACGTTGAGCCAGAGTGACTTGTCAACAGCTGTTCAAAATCGACTAACAGGTCTTCTCACGCGCTACAAAGGGAAGTTCAGGCACTATGATGTCAACAATGAGATGCTGCATGGCTCATTCTATCAGGACAAACTGGGAAAAGATATCAGAGCCAACATGTTCAAGACTGCAAACCTGTTGGATCCATCTGCAACTCTGTTTGTGAATGATTATCACATCGAGGATGGTTGCGATACTAGATCATCACCGGAAAAATACATTGATCAAATCCTTGATTTGCAGGAACAAGGTGCACCCGTTGGTGGCATTGGCATCCAAGGACATGTTGATAGTCCAGTGGGTCCAATTGTTTGTTCTGCTCTTGACAAATTAGGCATTCTCGGCCTTCCAATCTGGTTCACGGAGCTTGATGTATCATCCACTAATGAATATGTTAGAGCAGACGATTTGGAAGTGATGCTTCGCGAAGCATTTGCCAATCCCGCAGTTGAAGGTGTAATGCTCTGGGGATTCTGGGAGCTGTTTATGAGTCGGGAAAATTCGCATTTAGTGAATGCAGAAGGGGATATCAACGAAGCAGGGAAACGTTACTTGGCTCTCAAGGAAGAGTGGCTGTCTGAAACACACGGCCACATTGACGAGCAGGGAGAGTTCAGGTTTAGGGGCTTCCCAGGAGCATACAGTGTTGAAATTGTTACTGCCTCAAAGAAGCCTGTAAAAACATTCGTCGTCGACAAGGGCGAGTCCCCAGTGGAGGTCTCCATTGCTCTCTAAAGTTGCTGCTCAACTCAATAAGGGGTCATTATTTTCGTTGTTTTCGTATTTTATGCAATGTCAAATGAAAATGTTGCCTGTTATGTAAAAGGGTTTGTAAATCCGAGTCAAAGAAATATTGTTGGTTGTGAACCTTGTGACTCTTCCTGCTAGGCCTTGAAACTTTTGATGCTGCCGGCCTTATCAGTTGGGCCAATGTTTTGGTTGATGAAAAGCCCTATTAAGCTCATGAAGGTACTCATAAAGTGATCGAAGTTCAATGAACAATTGCAAGATGGAAGTGACAATTTTGGACAAGACACCACTCGATAACACAACTTGAAAACCAAATCAAATACACGGATTTAGGGTTGACAATAGTTGTTTTTGGTTAATACGGTTGGCAATTATTGTGTTTGGGTCATAATTCAAATTGTTTAACGCTGTCAATAATCTATTTGTAATTTTGTCTTTCGGGTCAACCTGCCTAACAAAAAAATGAGATACTTTTAACATGTGTACGTAGTGGTGTTACCAACGAACCCGGTCAACCCTTTTAAGTTGAAGGTAAGATGAAAAATTTAACTCTTTTGTTTGATGAAAAGATTACATTTTATGGATAATTTTCTACTTACGAATACCAAACGGGTAAATCATGTTATTATCGTGTAACATTCTTAATAATCATGCCGTCTTCGGATTTAATCCCATTCATGCTCGTGTCAAAATGAATATGACCTGTGAACAAGAATTTTGCTACCTAAAATGTGGTTTGAACCCAAACTTTATGTACATTTAATATTTGAAATCACTTGAGCTATAAGTCATTTAGCCAATATTGATAGTTATCCTTTTGCTCACATATTTCCATACAAGAACTTTATTTTTGGGTACAAAATACATAGTAAAAGTGTCGTTTCACTGGAATGAGCCTCTCATTGGTTACTTCCATATATATATAGAGAGAGAATATGGAGCGTGAGATCAACATCAAAAGGATCACATTAAACATACTAAATCTGTAGAAAACAATAAACTCCCCGACGGGAGGAACATGGTTAAGAGACTCAAATGACATACTAATATCCTACCAATCATTTGGGAGAGACTCAAATTACAATTTCTCCATACGAAAGGGCCCAAACCCTAAACATCTTTACCAAAGGAATGTCCCACCGTGCCCATCACATCGACTGATAGACTCCCACCATCGACTATTACTACTAGTAGCCTAGTAGCTACTAGCTTTATGACTATTACTAACTATATATATTCAATGGAAATTAGTGGGAAAATTGCTTCACATTGAACTTCAACCATCTTTTTATTTTGTAAGTCATGATTTATAGACTATTCTTGCGAGGATTGAATACAATTTAGAAGTGCTTGCCCATTTACTTACCACCATAAAATTTCAATATTTTCCCGGAACAAAGTTTTCATCAATTTTGTTGAATTCAATTAGATGACTCAAATATTTTCAATTTGATTAATATTTTACAAACATGATCTATGAAGTGCAACTTAAAAAATAAATGTTAAAGTTCAAAATGATGTGAGCGGCACAACTGATCTCTATTTTTATAATAAAAAGAGATCCCTTCCCTCCTCATACACACACAAACACGCATACAGCCCCTTTATGCAAAGGGATTTCTACTTTTTTTTTATTTTTTATTTATTTTTTCAAAAAATGAGGATTAGGTGTGGAGGCCATTTCACATCGAACTTTAACAATCCGAATCGTCTATTTTCTTATCAATCCGAAACTATTTGTCTATTTAACTATCAAGATAAAATTTCTTTATTTCTTATATAATAATGTATTCGTTAATTTCTTTGAACCCAATTAGATGTCTTAAACATTTCTGATTTGGCTAATATTTACAACTTGAAAAATAGACAGTTCGAATCGTTAAAATTAAATATGATATGGACCTAATAACAAATTCCTATTTTTACAAATAAAAAAATAGAAATTCCTTCACTTAAAAGCTTCCTACACACACACATATATATATATTTATTTATTTATTTACGTATACATTTGTAGTTTTGAGTTGTTTCTTATCTTCCCCTTTACTTTGATTATCATGATAAACGGGACCCCAACAGAGTCTCATCCCTGTCTCTAAATACCTGGCTCCTGTGAACCCCACTCCCCACATGGGCTCATAGTAGCCATGCCGTGGCGCACATTAGCCGGCCCTCTCACTCTCTGCTACATGGATTCATTGAATTCAGATACTTTCTGAATTTTTAATGGATCAAAATTTTTTGCCCGTCAACCACTCGGTTTTATGTGAAATAAGTCAGTGGAATGAGTTAATGGAAATCGTAAGATAATTAAGTAGTACGAATATATTCCTTGATCTGTGGATTTAAAACATAGAGATCTAAAAAAAAATCTGAGTTCACATGAAAAATAGAGGTGACATTTAGTGTTTAGGATTAGAATGTATAACTTTTTATATATTTGTGAGTTGAAGTAAGAAAGAAACACAACTTTCAAATTCTTTGAAGTTGAAGGAATGAGAATGATTAGTCATCAATAAAACTAATCTATTTCAATTACATGGTGGCAGAGTTATATATGAGGAATAAGTTTTCTTCACTACTAATGCACTCTTCTCCTGTTAGTTGAAACTTTGGACTTCATAGTTTATTTTAACGTACCTTGAAAATAATCTGATAAAATTTAATCTTACACATCAAACGAAACTTAAATGAATGAAATCATCAACTACTTAGGGGCATGCAACTCTTATCTATTAATCCTAGTGAGAATTATAATGAATCAACAATCAATTTACGTCACGCATGCATAAGCAAGTGATGCTATTAAATCTCTTATAACTATACCATTAGTAGGATTATTTTGATTCGTTTAAGCATATTTACTTATTTAAAATGCGTTGGAATGCGTATTAGTAGAATTATTTTGATTCATGTGTTTACTAATATATAATTAGAAAAGAAATGTATTTAGGTTTAGCTTTTATATTAACATCAATAATCTAATGCATGTAAAACTACAAAATTAGATGCATTAGGCAGTACCTAGCCTCATTTCATTGCTTTTTTCCTCATATCCCCTAACTTATGAAATCCATAATTTTTCTCACTCTTAAGTAAACATTCATTAGTTTGAATTAAGGTCGTTTATAAATCAGCATACGCGTTTTGTAACAACTTGAAGTGTTGTTTCGATTATTTAATATCAAAATCAACGGAAACTGGTGACCAACCATTTTCACAAAATAAAAACTCGGGAGTTTGAGATATGGGTGTCAGCATCAAAAGAGTTAACGTTTGATATGATGGGGGTGTTGGGTGGGTCCGACACGTACAGAAGAAAGTTTTAAAGAAAGTTGTACTTTTAAAATATAAATTAAAAAAAAATATCAAAGAGATCGAAAACAAGGAGGAATTTTTAGTTGTGACGGAAATATAAGTAGTACATCACGTGTTTTTATAAGAGTGGTGAGAAATTTTATATTTTAAGTTATTAACTTTTTGGTATATATATTTCATCATTTATATAATAACACATAATCTATTATCTCATTTATCCATCACATTGAAAAATCCCTAGAAAACAAGGAATGAATGGTGGAGTACTGGAGTGAGAGAGAAGAGAGAAGAAGTGGGGGGACGGGGCCGACTGGCAGCAGCTGCAGGAGGAGAGAGTTATGATGGTCTTAAGCTAGTGCATTGGGAAACAGCTCCCGCGCTGTTTTCGCGCGCCCTCTCCCATATGACACCGCCTGTGGGTCACCACCCATCCTCTCTGGAATTATCTCTTGTCTGTCATTAACCAACACCCCTCCTACCTCCTCCCGCACCCCACTCACAGTCAGTTTCTCAGATTTCATCAACTTTACTATTATATTAACAAACAAATATATATATATATATATATAT
>JADOBS010303468.1:0-19374 GCA_015708375.1 Cydonia oblonga
CAAAATCTCTCCACCAAGGAAACTAACTAAGAAGTCAAATCCAAACCCAAATAGGACACCAAAACCAAATAGGTAACACAAACCTAATTTATTGCATCATCCTAATTTTGAGCCAAAAACCCAACAAGATCTGATGCAGAAGAAGAGGGAGAGTGGTGGTCAGGACAAGGTTGTCTCAATGATCCCGTTCTTTTTTTTTTTCATTTTTTGATCGAATTGAGCCCACTGGTTTTGGCTTATTAGCATTGTATCTGTCGCGGTCTGTTATTACTATTGGGCTATTCTTTCATTTTGCACACGGAAAATTATGTTTATGATCATCTCTGGACACCTTATTTATTTGCACCACCCTTCTCAATTTGTAGCCTATACAGCCCTAGGCAAAGAACGATTCTCAAAGGACCTCCCATAGGCCTTTTTTCCAGACCTCGGGTGGTCCCAGGGTCACCCCAGTCCCTCTGGGGAGCAGCCCCAAATCTACCTACAGGTTACCTTTGAATTGGTGGATGGGGGCCAGCCATGGTGTTTCAGCAAGAGAGAGAGATGAAGATTATGAAAAATGTCGCTGCACAACCACTACCAGTGGCAAGGATGATGACCGCTAAATTCAAGGAGCGCCGTTTGGAGGTCGATGAACTCGCCAGCGACTGGTGGTGGTTATGCTGGCATAGCTTCTTCAACTTTTATTATAGCTATATGCCGGCACAACCACCACCAGTCGCCGGCGAGTTCATCAACCTCAAAGCAGCCCTCTTTCAAACAATAATCTTTCCGGACGTTTCCCAATTCAAATGCTCAGTTCAACTATTTCTCCAATGAATTTGGGTTGGTAATATTATTCTCATTCTACAACACATTATCAATTCTGGACAAAAACTAACAATGAGGCTTGGAAAAGCAGAAAATTACAACAAAACTACAAACTTCAATGCCAAAATTTCCATGATAACAATGTTGAATTGAATGCATCGATTAACCTGCCAATCTAAAACTAACCCAACTCAAAAAAATGGAAAAAAAATTAAGGATGCCACAATCAAATTAAATTCTAAATTGGGAACACATTTCTTGATAAACCCTAGAAATCAAAACTATTGAAGGCACAATTCAGACAAAATTAAAGCTAACATACGACTTTCATCATAAATCAAACAAAATAATAATTGGGAGAAAGATAAACAGCTTAATCAGCCAACGACGAAGAACCACTGAATCAGAGAGAGAGAGAGACAGAGGAGAGATGGAGAGAGAAGCTAACCTCGCCTGGTTTAGTGAGAGGGTGACAGAGTGAATGAAATCGGAACTGGAGCGAATGTTTTTACAGTTGCAACGAGAAGAAGAGGACCCATATGGCTTTACGGGTGCGCCGAATCCGGGTATGGGCTTGGAGCGGGTTTGAATCCGGGTATGGGCTTGGAGCGGGTTTGAATCCGCGTATGGTCTTGGAGCGGATTAGGTTACTGTTTTACCTTTTTCTTGGACAAATTTTTAGTTGTGATAGAAACACAAGTGGTACATCACGTGTTTTAATAAGAATGATGGAAAGTTTTATTTTTTAAGTTATTAACTTTTTAGCACACATATCCCACAATTTATATAATGACACATGCTGTACTCTTTGTGTATCGATCAAAATCTCTCATTTTCTTGAATGTCACCTGGTGCAGATTAGTTGTTTTTGTTGTACGGTTGTTATAATATTTGTGGGAAAGACCCACCAACTTTATTTTGAATGTCACAATACTTCTCTGTTTTGTTGGTATTTTCCTCACCCTGTAATACAAAATTAAAATAGTGAAATTTAAGGGCGTTATTCTATAATTTAAATTGAGAAGTGTTATTGGTATTTTAAAAATTTTATTCTACATTTCTTATAAAGTGTATTTTTCTTTTCTAATATAAAAAATTTGAAGTGTAGAATGAAATTTTTGGAATGCTAATAACAATTCCCTTTAAATTAAAGATTTTCCAAACATAACGAAGAAAAATACCACTACGCGTAATGCTACGTAAAAAAACAAGGCGAAATTTCACCTAGGAAAAGACAACGGGAAATGTTAATTTGAGGAATAATTTTTTTTTTTTTAATAAACGATATTATCTACACTATGAAAAGAGGTTGGACTTAGCCTCACGATGGGCTAGCAATAATGTCGTTCAAATTCATCTTTGACGAAAATTGAATCTAAGACCTCTTATTTACAAATAAAGACAACATCACTAGGCCTTAAAAATTCGGCCTTTTTTTTTAGTACAATGATATATTTTACACTAAGAGAATGAATAGTTCGGCTAAGTCACACAATTGACAATCTAATTTGATATCGAATCCGTCAGCCACAAGATTTGAACTTAAGACATCTTACTTACAAATGAAGAGAAATATTAAGTGGCTACTAGGACATTATTTGTTTATTAAGAAATGTAGGTTTTAAGAATGAGATCAAATCATCTGCATTTAAAATGGATTTGGCCTCTCTGTGGCCTCAATAAGTGTTCAACATATATTAAATTTATGATAACAAAATTAAGAAAAGTTAAAATAAGAAATATGTGTCAAAAACGGATCACAGAGAGGTCCCACCTATTTTAAATGCAGATGATTTGATCTCTTTGGTAGCGTTTGGTACGTGGGACGAGACGGAAGGGAACGGGACCGTCCCGTTCCCACGTTTGGTGCACCTAAAAACTGTAGAACGGGTTGTCCCATGGGACGAATTTTGGTTGATTTTTCGTTCCACCTCTTTCCCCTGGAACGACTCGTTCCACATATGTGGAACACAAATTTATAACATTTTATGACAAAATTTCTCCTTATTTTTTTCAATAATTACATCATCCGTTCCGTCATGTTCCGTCCCATCCCGTCCCGTTCCGTTCCGTCCCGTCCCGTCCCGTCCCGTCCCGTCCCGTCCCCTCCCGTCTGCGTTCCAAACGCTACCTTTAAGAATGGTTTCTATGGGCGCCCGGCGTCTGGGAGTCGGCATCGTTTGGTATACCAAGAAGAGATCCATCAGCCCACCATCAACGATTTCACCTACCTAGCTATCACCTTCCACTCTCTCACTACTCTTCTTACACTGTAGTCTGTCGTACATACATCAGCTAGTCAGCGACAGACACCCACTCCAATTTATATAGATAGGCAAATCGCCCACCTACGCACACTCTCTGCTACCCATTTTCCCACCAATCCAATTTCTTGATTGATATCTTTTGATAAAACCAAGAAGCAAGATTATTTTTTTTTGTCCCAGAACCCACAAAGAATATGGATTTCTTAGGGTCACTGGATCCCCAGATCCTTGTGGGTGCAGCTGTGGCTGTTGTTGTTATTGCGGCTGCTGCTTATCTCTTCTCCTCCAAGAAGCCTAAAGGTTTGAACTTTTTTTTAATTGCCCTTTTTTGTTTTCTTTCAATTTTTTGTGATTAGTTGGTTTCAACTTTCAATCAGTGATGGGTTTACATAGTTTTGATCATAGTTATGGTTGATCATTCGAGTGTTTAGTGTTGGGTTATGAATATTTAAGCTTTTTCTGTGATTTTTATCTGGATTGGATTTGGGGGAGTAGAAAAAGTTTGGTGTTTTGTGATGTCCTCTTTTGTGATATTTGTTTTAGTTGTAATGATCAATTGGGTAATCATATTTCGACTAAGATTGATGCTTGACTTTGTCACTGTCACTAGTACTACAGTTTAGTGTTATTTCTTTCCCACTTAAATGATGGTTTAAAGTTCGACTCACACAGATGACAAGTTCGATACCTAATTATTGCTGCATGCTCATTCTGTGTGGCTTAGCCAAAATTTCCGCCTAGAGTAGAATATTGTTGTATCGAAAAAAGTTTGATGCTTAGTTTTAAGGAAAAGGGTTCTCTGTTCCTTGCATGGTAACATACTTGGAGAGCAGAGATTTATGTTATCCAGTAGCATGGTTTATAAAGTAAGAGGATCACTTTTTTCTGGAAGGCAATGGTGGACCAAACCCTGAATCTTCAAATTCTTCTTTTTGCCCTTTTTTCATCCTTTTGTTCATATACAAATCAAACATCGAAAATATCTGTTTGAAGAGTTTGACAATGTTTTATCTTTAATTTCCGTTTTGTTTTGTTTGAAGAAATCCTGGATTTGGCCATTTTGCTTCTAGTCCTTCTAGGTCAGCTTTGGATATTTGATTCGAGACAGATTTGGGTTTGGTTTTGAATTGTTTTGTTTTTGCCTTTTTTCCTTCTCGGTAGTCAAATTTCAGCTATTCAAGTTTCCTTCAGTACTTTGTGTGTTAACAATGTAAGGTATACAAAACTAGGTGGACTCATTGTCTGTGTGGTTTATGCTAAAAATTGACCCAATAGAATGTGTAAAAATGCCTCACATCATGGTGTATCTTTATAGTTTGCTTAGATCCGGAGAATTTCAAGGACTTCAAACTTGTCAAGCGCACGCAGCTGAGCCACAATGTGGCAAAGTTTAAATTTGAACTTCCAACACCTACTGCAGTTCTAGGCCTTCCAATTGGACAGCACATAAGTTGCAGGTACAATTGATTCGGATTGGCTTTTTTGGTTTACTTTGTTTAATAAATGGTCATCCTTTTCTGAGTCTTTTAGCTGTTGATAATTTGATAATTGATGGTTGATTCACTAAATGTTTGTTGGAATTTCTGATAGATAAAGAGCAAGTTTGGATGATTTTTGTCTTGATTGTACCTTTGTAGCTTCTTATGTGATATACTTTGTCGAATAGGGGCAAGGATGGGCAAGGAGAAGAGATTATCAAACCATATACCCCAACTACCTTGGATTCTGATGTTGGATATTTTGAATTGGTTATAAAGGTATTTATCTATCAACAGTTGTAGGGAGATTCGCTTGTACCTTCACTTTATTGAAACATGGAAGTAGAGAAAATTATACATGAAGTTATTTTAAAAAGGTATCATGTATTGGACGTATCATGTATTCGACATTTCTTTGCATCAGATGTATCCTCAAGGAAGAATGTCACATCATTTCCGAGAGATGCGTGTTGGAGATCATCTTGCTGTCAAGGGACCGAAGGTACACATTTTTTTTGCTATTCAAATGTTTTTGGCACTTAAATCTTATAAATCCTACATGCACTATTAATTTTTTTTTTCTTCCACGAAGTTGATCCCTGGAATTTTATTGTTACCAGGGGCGTTTCAAGTATCAACCTGGCCAAGTTAGAGCATTTGGGATGCTTGCTGGAGGGTCTGGAATCACTCCAATGTTCCAGGTATGTATTTATTACCACAAAAGAGTACAATATGTTCTTTCGTTTCTCTCATTTTGGAGAATATTCTCACCTTCTCTGCATCCTCTGTAGGTTGCAAGGGCAATATTAGAAAACCCAAAAGACAAAACGAAGGTGCACTTGATCTATGCCAATGTGACATATGAGGACATTCTTTTAAAGGTATCCTGCATTCCCCGTTGTATCATGTTTCATATCATCTTTGCATTGTGTACTTGTTATGTTTATTTGTTAACTTATACTACCACTGGTTTGGCCCATTCTTTCACTAAGGAACCAACATTTTGGGTCTTTATAAAATGCTAGCAGGATGGGTCTACTAATGCACTTTAATTTGATATTTCTTAGTTGACTATGCAATTCCCACTTAGATAACCTGCCCTTGTTGAATAAGTAGTGAAGTACATGCTCGGTCTGTATATAGTCTAGAAAGATGTTATTTGTTTCCGGCCCTGTCATTGAACTGAGAAGTTGGAATTGTAGTATTTCCGAATTGCAGTTATATAATTGGATCAAATTCCTTCTATTTGTTTGCAGGAAGAGTTGGATGGCCTTGCTAGTAACTACCCTGATCGCTTCAAGATTTACTACGTCTTGAATCAGGTTAGTACCTTTCTCATGCAATATATTTTCGAACTATTTTTCTTCCCTTTGCTTTCTCCTGGTGTTTTTGAAAAAACTTATTATCTTTTAGTTTGCCACCAGAGCGCTATATCAAGCCAAAGTAAATTAAAATGCCATTATTTGCGTTTTGATTTTTACTGTTACGTGTGTTTTGAGAAGGATGGTCTTCAGCATTAATGCGAACGATATTCCCAACTTTGACTGGTTTGTGATTTATAATAATAGAAATAGATAATCCACCCAAATACTACTACAAAGGTCTCCTTATGGAGCATGAAGCTACCACCATCTGCTTCTGCGCTGTTGTTTCGTTAATGTGAATGATATTCCGTCTTTTTTTGTTTGTGTAGACTCCTAATCCTTATGTTATATGCCATGACTGACGACCATTATTTTTTTTACTGCCTCTGAAAACTGTTACTTTTCAGCCTCCGGAAGTATGGGATGGTGGTGTTGGCTTTGTCTCAAAGGAAATGATTCAAGAGCACTTGCCTGCCCCAGCGCATGATATTCAGGCAAGTGAATTCAAAAGCTCGCAAACACGCGTTTCCATTACCGCATTGTTAGATATGAAAGGTCGCTAGCATACTGTTATAAGTGAAATGCTGACATTGTTCTTGAAACATGCAGATTCTGAGATGCGGTCCACCCCCGATGAACAAGGCCATGGCTGCTCACCTTGAAGCACTTGGATATGCACCGGAGATGCAGTTCCAGTTCTGATCTTTCCGTACGGTCATCTACAAACACTGCAATCAGAGGTTTCGCGGGTTGAGCAAAGGAGTTCCATTTGTTGGAACAAGTGAATTTAGCACATTCTTTGCTTTAAAGTGGAATGGAACTTTTTTACATGGCAAATGTACTTGTTAAGTGGATTTCTTAGGTTCAAGAACCGATGTTGGATCTTGTTTCTGATGGTTTGGGATCGGAATTTTGGATTAATCCTGGGAATAAATTCACTTTACTACAAATTATAAACAACTCTAAGCGCCCGCTTTAATCTTTTTTAAAATCCGTAAAAATCTCGATTGAATACACCTGTAATGACTGCCTAACAATTCCAAGTCTTCTCGGAACTGCTTTAATTTTTGCTAAAATTCATAAATGGTTACTGTGGTTTGTGGTAATTGTTATTGTGGCTTCTATTTTCTCAATTTTACCCTCGCTGTTTACTTATGATACCAATCTCAATAAAATTGGTATCAGAAATAAACAGCGATCAAATGTTCAATCTTCATCAGTTTGTACAACTTGGTGTCGACGCGAGTTTCACGTGCAAGAGTATTACAATTCTTTTCCTTCCAATCTCAATAAGTTGGAAGAACGCAAGATTAAGAAGCCTTAGAACGCCTAGTTATACGAATCGATGAAAACCATTAACAATTTTGAGTAAACTACAACTACAAGTAACAATTGTTCACATTTGGCCTTCCAAGTTTTTAAACCTCGTTCCAATGAAGTTTGACCTTCTACCCAAGATACTATGCTAATCAATTTACACCTTGAGCTCATGATGCAATGTTAAGGTACAACGTCAGTGGCTAAATTACACAATCAATCAGTCATAATTAGGTTTCGAATTCGTCATTCGTGTTAGTTGAATCAGAGATCTGCCGCTTATAATGCTATACATAAAGAATAATACTACTAAATCATATTGTTGATAATGATGTTTTCTTGTTTATTAAGATGTTTATTCTTGTGCACCTCTCCTAGGCTCAAAGCCAAGCAAAGCAAGTTTTATCATCATGTTATTTGTGGCAAAGAAGGTGAGAGACAACATTATCACTTGACAAAGTCTCTCCATGCCTAGACAAAATAAAAATAAAAATCATAACAAAAACTAGCAACTATAAATTTTAATTTTGGCTTATATCAAAACAAAAAGATAAGGAAAGGAATATGGTGGTTGGTGGTTTGGCACTTGGCATGGCTGTATTTCTAAAATAATATATTTAGTTTATTTTATTTTATTTTTCAAATAATATTTGGATCAAATATTAAGTATACTCCACTATTTTTAACAAGCCGATCGAGTTAGTAATGCATCTAATAGTCTAAAAAATAAAAATAAACAAGTAATCAAGGGCGATAGAGAGATTACATTGGTGATTGCTCACATTAATCACTTTATCGTAACACATTGTATACTGCTTTATTTTCTAATACAAGTTTCTGATTTTAACAAACAAGATAGTTTTTTATTTTATTTTTTTTATTTTTTTATTTTTCTTACAACAAAGCAACATCCCAATTTTGGAGAATTTCTTTTTGTTTTTCTTTTATTTTCAACTTTTAAACAAAACTTATCCTCCATTAAGCTTAGCTTGGATGATATAATCATTCCTAATGTGACACCACTATTATTTTGAGTCACGTCAATAAGTTTGTTTTGCTTATCTATATGCTGTATCGAAAATAAAAATTATGCTGAAAATGAAGTATTTCCCGAACTAAGATATCAAACATAGAAGAGTCGAAAAGAGAACCAAAATAACGTGCCTTGATAAATAGATTATTTGTTTGTTTGCCATAATTAGCATAATCATGGTTGAGTTAAACTTGAGTAACAATAACAATAGTTTTATAAAATAAAATTAATAAATACAAAAAAATATATAAAAAAAAATAGAAATTATGGAAAGTCCATCGAAATTCCGACACCAGACGAGCCCGCTTCAACAGAGCGACCCTATTCCAACGCTTCCTTCCTCCTACTCCTTTGCTTCTGAGAGAAAATCTCCATTTCTCAGCTCGCAAATTTGTCAACAAACGCACCAACCGCGGCAATTGGTTTTCCTCCACGGCACGAAATCCTCACCATTTTCTTCCTCACCAAATCAAATCAGCACACCCACGTTGAATTTCTCTCTGTTTTCTGTTCTTCTGCGTCAGCTGGGTTTTTGGGTTGCTTTCTTTTGGTGGGTTTGGTCAGATTTGATTGGATTTCATCTGGGTTTTCTCTATTTTCTCATCTGGGTTTTCTTTTTCAGAGCTGATTCTCTCTCTATTTTGTTCTTGTTCTTCCATGGTAGTCAATGTAGCGAAATGGAGAGAGAGAACAATGGTATGAGAGCGTAATGAGATCTGTTTTCATGGGTTAGTTTCACTATCTTCAATCTGTATTTTGCTTTAGATTACCAATCTTAGAGTTTCTTCTCTCTTCTGGGTGTCGAAAGTTTCTGCATTTTTGTGATGGTGGAGTGAATTGACTGATGGAAATCTGTTCCGATCAGTGTTGGATTCTTTCGGCTTAATGCCGCGGTTTCGTTGTAATTCTCTCGAGTTTTCATGGTTTTCGATTTTTCGGGCATTGAATATCTTGATTCATTGAATCCTTTGGGACTGGAATTTCAATGGCCGAAAGGAATGTTTCTTCCCTCGCTGTCATTGTTCGAAAATCTTTGTTCTTCTTGTTTATAGTTACATCAACACTCTTCATATTTTCTTGGTTCTTTGTGTTGCGTTCGACGGGCATTCCTCGCTTCATTGACCATAAACTGTTACCCAATTCCAAACTTAATGCCGTGATTGGCAGAGGGAGTTCTGGAAGTGAGAATCAAAAGGATGTCGAACCCTCAATTGGGAATCGAGCAATCCTTGTGGATAATGAGGAAGAAGAAGAGCCATCATCTTCGTCCCAAGAAAAAGAAGCGTCCCAAGCTAACAATGGAGTAAAATGTAACACCATTGAGAAAGTAGTTCTTCTCAAGGTGTTCATGTATGACTTACCCCCCGAATTTCATTTCGGACTCTTGAATTGGAAACCCGAAAGCAGTAGCGTTTGGCCTGATCTTCAAACTAAAATACCTGCTTATCCCGGCGCGTTGAATCTGCAACACAGTATAGAATACTGGCTGACATTGGATCTCCTTGCTTCGGAACTTCCCAACCCCCCAAATGCTCGTACTGCAATAAGAGTGCGCAATGCTAGCGAAGCTGACATTGTTTTTATACCATTCTTTTCTTCCTTAAGCTATAACCGATTCTCCAAGATAAACCCGCACGAGAAGAAGAGCAAAAATAAGGTGCTGCAAGATAAATTGGTTAAGTATGTGACGGCTCAGAAGGAATGGAAGAGGTCAGGGGGAAGAGACCACTTAATTGTGGCTCACCATCCAAATAGCCTTTTAGACGCGAGGATGAAGCTATGGCCTGCAACATTCATACTTTCGGACTTTGGGAGGTATCCTCCAAACTTAGCAAATGTTGAGAAAGATGTCATTGCCCCCTACAAGCATGTAATCAAATCCTATGTGAATGACTCCTCTACTTATGATAGTCGGCCAACTTTGCTGTACTTCCAAGGTGCAATATATCGAAAAGATGTACGTATTCTCTCTCCTTTATCTACTTTGTTGGTTGTTTCTTCTAACCTTTGATGGAGAAAAAGTATGTAATTTTGCTCGGTCTTGTTTCTACGTTATTGGACAAAATTTAAGCTCAGACTAGTGTGCTCATAGTCATAGAAAAGCTAATGTTTTTTCTTCTTTATTTCCTTTTCTGTGCCTCACAATTGTGTTAATGCTGACTATCAAATGTGAACAGATCAAGGTTAAATCAGATACTCTCTAAAGGAATTTCCTTTTACATACATGCTTCTTTGATGTAAAATCAATAATATCTAGTTCTAAATCTACAAATGTTGCAGTGGTCAAGAAAGCAATCTTCGTTGCATAGATTTCGTATAGATTTTGTATTTTTACTTGTACTTTGACATTAGATATGGCATACATAGTGGAGGTGATTCAAGATTTGAGAGTTACATGTTAACTTGTTCGTATAGTTTGCTATGGAAAAAAAGGTGCTTTATGCAGAATGCAACATAAAATGTTTGAATGTTTCTTTATAAAATTCGTGATAGCTATGTTTGTCTTTTATTCGGCACATGAAAATGTGTTTGATTTTTCGAAGTTCAAAACTTCATCATCATATTTTCAGATGGTGAGTCGTGGAAAGGAGAGTTCTTTATGGTTTTGTTTGTTTTAACTTTAAAATGTTATGAAATTTTGTTACCTTAGAGATGTACAGACACATCTATGTTCTGCATCACTTCCAAATTAACGTAACAGGAAAATTACACATGAAACTCAGCTCCTTGTGTCAGTTAGTATTCTTTCTCTTAGTATGATTTTCATTTCGTTACGAAATTTGAAGCAAAATTTTGGAAAGATTTGCCGATTATCTACTTCTATTGTTAATTTCAGTTCACAATTTGGTTTAGTCTGCTGTTTTTTTTCTTTTCTGTTTTTTACCTACTGTTAGGTTGGGTGTTCCTCAGTAGGTCCCTAATTTCTATCAGCTAACATTTGCCATGGGACACGCATGTCACACGGGTGCAGGTTCTGTGTACATGTACATTTATAGGTTAGAGGGTAAAGTAATACGGAAAAATTACTTTGCGAATCTGACATGCTCTTTCTTCTGAGTGTTGGCCAATCAAAACATGATCTTTCACCTCTACCTTTATTTGGTTCATTCATTCTGTTTATGTTGTCAACTTTTGCCTTGTTTCCTTCTCTGTCTTTGATTTTCTGTTTTCGTCTAGGCGGTTTGTTCATTCCTAATTCATGGCTCTTGACTTTCCGGTTCTACATGTTCAGGGTGGCTTTGTTCGGCAAGAGTTATTCTATCTTCTACAAGGCGAAAAAGATGTGCATTTTACATTTGGGAGTGTTAAAAAAGATGGAGTTAACAAGGCTTCCCAGGGTATGCGCACCTCCAAATTCTGCCTCAACATTGCTGGTGACACCCCATCATCAAATCGCCTCTTTGACGCTATTGCTAGCCACTGCGTCCCTGTCATCATCAGTGATGAGATCGAACTCCCATACGAGGATGTGCTTGACTACTCTGAGTTCTGCATATTTGTTCGAACAAGGGATGCTCTTAAGAAGAATTTTCTCGTAAACCTCACCAGGAACATTGGGAGGGACGAGTGGACGCGAATGTGGAAGAGGTTGCAGGAGGTTCAGAAATTTTATGAGTTTCAGTTCCCATCAAAGGAGGGCGATGCTGTCCAGATGATATGGCAAGCAGTTGCTCGCAGGGTTCCGGCTATAAGAATGAAGTTACACAAGTCTAGACGATTCTCCCATTCAATTTCTCGCGAGGGGAAGGGGGTAAGCAGGATACCATCACCAAGTAACTTCTGGTAAGAACACTTTGTGGCTCTGCAGCATTTCTGACTCTTTAACACCACACAGGACTAGAATTATCAATTACATTTTTGATAAACTACACGAAACATCGTTGTCAAAATATCTTCATTTGTTCTAGTATTAGGAAATTGAATTGGATAAATTTAGTTCCACCCCTCCGAAATCAATATGTTCTTCGCTCGTTGTACTCAGGATAGAATTCAGTTGTAGTCATGTTTCGTTTCTATAGAAAACGTTGTAAGCTGAAACCTTTCTCGTCGAATAATTGGTTCGAACAGAAATGGTCATCTGTAAACTCATCATCTATTCATCTGCTCACTTGCATTCCTCAATATAATACACATGTCGTACTCCCGTTCTGTCGTTTCGTAGCAACGACTGGCAAAATGATCGTTTAGATGATCGTACCGGTGAAAAGGTTTGCATTTCTTGCCAATTTGTATGATTTTTCTGGGTTTTTTTTTGCCTTACGGGGGACTCTGTGTTCTGTTTGGCCAAACTAAGAGAGGGACTGTGGTCTGTTTTTCCAATTTGCATGAAAAGACGAAAGTGTGTTAAGAAATAAAAGTTGGTGGTCAAATTTACATACATTAATGGTTTGAATCTCACATTACCGTCAAATTGGAGCACCATATGCTATTTTTCAGTTTGAACGCACTAAAAAAAATCGTCTATGGTGCAACTTGAATTGGAAATTTTGATTTTGAATTTCCAATCCAATATTTTTCTGACTTTGTAACACCTGAATCAAATCCAATGCCCAAAATTTAAAAAGAATTAGAACGAAATTGAAATATATCTAAAAAATTTAGAAATACATTTGGTCCAAAATATGTTAGGTTTATTTAATTGGATGAAGACCTCAATCATAGAATACAAATTGGATGGATGAAGTGAAGAGTGCATCGGATGTGTTCTGCGACTGTCATATGCCACTAAAAGCTCAAGAGAAAATTGTATAGGACGGCAATAAGGCTAACAAAGCTTCATGGCACGAAATGTTGGGCGGTGAAGCATCAACACGTACACAAAGTGACTGTAGCGGAGATGAGAATGTTTCGTTGGATGTGTGGCACAAGAGAAATGACAAGATTAAGAACAAGGATATCTGAGGTAAATTAAAAGTAGCCAAAATTGAAGATAAGATGAGAGAAAATCGGTTAAGGTGGTTTTGACATGTGAAATGAAGACCTACAGACGCTCCGATTAGAAGATGTGAATACGAAACAGAGGCTCAGAGCCAAAGGGGTAGAGGAAAACCTAGGAAGACTGAGAAAGAGACTCGAAGAAAAGATTTGGACTACTTGGATCTAATGGAAGACATGTCATAAAACCATGCTTGGTGTCATTTTAGGATTCATATAGTGGACTCTACCTTATGGGATAAGGCTTTGTTGTGGTTTTACTAGTGTTAAATGATGATGTGGACAACTATTAAAGCAAGTTTTTACTCTTAAGTCATCTATGGAGCTTTGAATCTCCAAATCATCGCAGTTTAGCTAACAAATTTATGACTTGATTAGACTAAAACGAGTCAATTTGAGGAATTAGAGCTCCAAAAACGATGATGACTAAATACCAACTTTAGTATTTGTCTATGTCATCATTTAACACTAGAAATATTATCACTTAATGTTGATAAAGTCATTACTTAATGCTAGTGGCCTCGATTATTGAAATATTTTAAAAGTTAAATCTAATTCAGAATCACTCTAAAAAGTTAGATAATTATCTGTACTTAACCCCTATAAGACATTTTCTATTTCGTAAAATTTTAGATTGCAATTAGAACCCTTTCTTCCATCCGATCTGTCCGATAAAATGGCCTGAATTGTTTTCTATGAATTTACCATTTCAATTTTTTTTTTATATATGAAAACAAATAGACTAATAAAAGAAGGGAGTGACAGTTTTGTCCTGTATTTGGGTAGTTTACTCCGAGCCTCCACCACACAAATGTGGCCAAAAAATATGGTTGTAAAGTCTTGGACGTCTGAAAAACCTTCTCCAGAAGTTAAAATCCATCCATGGCGTTTCCATCTGCTGCCACTCCCACTGTTTTATCTCCCTCGTCAATCTCAAGCCGTCCGATTCGACAGTCTCATCTCTTCCCTTCTCAAACCAATCCAATAACTATCACCTGCAGCTTCTCTTCTCCCTCCCCATGCAGCAACACAAGATCAATCCTAGTACCCACCAGCAGCAAGTACTATTGTTGTTTTCGGGTTTCATATAGATTTTCCGGTGCCGGTGAAGGTGAGGAGGAGGACGACGAAGAGGAGGAGTGTAGCTTTGATGAAGCCGTTGTGCTGTTCAACACAAGGGAATACTACAAGTGCCATGACTTTCTCGAATCGCTTTGGAACAATGCTGAAGAACCGTCCAGAACTCTTATTCATGGCATTCTACAATGCGCAGTGGGACTCCATCACCTATTCAATCAGGTTGATAATTCTTACAACTGAGTGAGTGAGCCTACTGTAGTGTTTTCATATATCGCTAATCAGTTAATAAATTAACATTGCGCTAATTTTTTGTTCAGATTCATCCTACATATTACAAAATTTATAACTTTCATTTCTTTTTTCAATATGCGTTGAATTTAGAGAGTTATCATATCCTATCGTCAAGTCAATCCTCTATAATAAATGCATCGGGTGTATATATAAATATATATATACACACACACATATACATACGTACATACATACATACATATAAGTATATGTATATGTATGCTTACAAATTGATTAGTTACACTTGGGTTTTGTTGTGATGAAATAGAACCATAAAGGAGCGATGATGGAGTTGGGAGAAGGACTTTGTAAGCTAAGAAAGATGAATTTTAAAAGAGGATCACCATTTCATGAGTTTGAGCAAGAAATCTCTGCAGCCCTGGAATTTATTTACCAAACACAGATGGAGTTAGCTGCCTGTGAGTTGCTTTCTTCTCCCAATTATTCATATCAAATCCAATTTAATTTATTTAATTTTACATGGTGAGGAGCTAGTTTGGAAGTGCTGTGTTTTTTTTTTTTCAAAATTGTTTTTGTTGTGCTGTGAGAATAAACATGTGGAAAGAAGCAGGTAAATGTTTGGTAAATAGTGGTGTGAAAAGTGCTTTTAGCAAAAAAAAAAACAAAAGAAATGAAAGTAGAATTGTCAATATAAAAGTTTCATTAGCTGATATCATTCACCAGCCTTCTATAAAAATAAAAATAAAAACACTTTTTTGATAAGCATTCTTAGAGCTGCAATGTTTTACACCCATGATTCTGAAAAGAAAAAAAATTTCTCACTTACCAAACACAGTTTTGAGTCCAACTTTTTTTTCAAAAAGCAATTTTTTTAAAAAAAAAGAAAATTAAGCAACCCCAAACCCACCTGGTAAATTAAGAAGAAAAAAATAATAATTATTTTGGTCCATGCACCGCCTAGTCCATCTAGTTGTGATTAACCTATTTTCATTATATAAATGTCATAATCGGATCTTTTCATTTCTTTACCTATCATTTACTAATTATCTTAGAAAAAAAACACAACCAAATTGATTGTTTCATTTGTATGTATCAAACAGATGAATAGTTCATTAATTAACATGAAAATCTCAAGGACGGTGTTATCTACACACCCATTTTTACCTCTCACATACCATTCTCAATTTCCGACCGTCAGATTGAATGAATTGAAGAAGATTCATGGACAAAAATTTAACAAGGGTGTGTGAGAGCTAAAATAAGGTGTGTGAATAACACTTTCCAAATCTCAATCGTCATTTAATGATCCTCTTTGCAAAAATCAACCAACTTGAAGAATGTTTAAGTCGTTCATATGTATCAACCAGATCAACAGTTCATCAATCAACGTAAAAATTTTAATCACCATTTGAATATCATCTTTACGAAAAGTATTTTTACATAACTTTTACTTATTTTGATTTGGCTAGGTACGGATGAAGTTTGTGTTACAATGGATCAATCAGAGAGATCATACCAACTTCTAGGCCGGTATGGTGCAGGTCAGCTACTATATACCCTCCAAAGGGACCCTAATTCTAATCGATTTATGTACGATATTGTCTTCTCCCCTCACACCTCTTATGGGAGTGAGCCACTAAAGGTCAAGCTTCCCACCCTTAATGCAACCACACAACATCTCTTGGCCTGTGAATACAACTGATTCTTCAAGTGGTGGATCACTCTGGTTGATAGCGTTGTCTTCTTTAGCCAACTGCGTTTTGGGTTCAAACACTTCCCTTTCTTTAGTGTAGTTTAGTATAATAATATCACTTGTAATTAAAAGACTTGAGAGTTTGCTTGAAAGTGCTTCTAAAATGACTGAAAGCGCTTTTGGTAAAAATGCTTTTGGAACCAATCATTTGTAAAAATGCAATTAAATCCTAAAAATGAACTTCAAGTGCTTTTGGAACTCAAAAACATTTTCTCTAAAAACACTTTCAGTCATTTAAAAAGCAATTTCAAACGAGCCATGTCTTTGATTTGAGACTACCATTCCATTTGTTGTTCCTTGGTCACTTGAGTATGATGTAAAAAGTGTGGGAACAGAAAAATGCAACTTCGAGATAGGTAGCTTTAGGAGTTGAACATTCCATAATCCTCATCGGATTTATTTAGCTAATAAGTAAACACGATTTTATGAACTGCACAACCGTTTGTGTAAAATATATTTGTAACACTTACAATACAAATAACGTTAGTCGTCTACTTACGAATCAAGTTTCCGGAATCAAATTACAGACTTGGATGCTAGACAATACAAAATGTGACTAGGCCTAAATCTTGGACCATGGAAAAACCAAACGATACCTCAACAACCATCGACTGTTTGGGAGAATGCCAAGCAAAACTTACATAAGCTGTTGCTGATAAAATCCCCGTCAACGCATACTGTCAGATGACTTCTCCTTTGTTTTCACCGGAACATCTCTGTACATTTTCACTTGTTCCATCAAAGTTTCCCGCCGTGGTATTGCTACCTTGTTATTTGGATCAAACAGAAGTACTTCTTCAAATGCCTTCAGTGCAGCCTTAAAGTCTTTCTTCTTTTCATAGGCATCACCTAGGTTGTTCCAGGCTGTGACGTAGCCTGGCTGAAGCTTCACGGCAGTTTCAAACTGCGTAATTCCCTTAGCAAGTTTACCCTCACGGACGTAACTGACACCAAGGGCATTGTAAACCTATTCAAATATATAAAATGTCACAAGCCACATCAGAAATTCATAAGCCAAGCACAAAAAGATGATGCCAAAAAAATAATAATAATACGATTCAAATGGTCTTAATTTTCATTCTCGTTTCCCCAACTATTTATATGTGGTTACCTTTTAGACAGGGTGGATACAGATTAAATTTCAAAACTATGTCAAGGCTACATAGACTACAAAATCATGTGTAATCGGGATGTGGCAACACCCTTAACATTCACCAACACATACAACAACACTGAAAATGCATGACTTAGAATGCCAATTAGTGCCCCTTCAAGGCATGCAATTCTGAGTACGCATGAGGCATGATCCACAACTACAAGTTACCAGTATTTCAAGGGGATTAACACGTACAATGGAACCAAGTAGCAAGGATTCCAATGCCAAAAATGTTTAAATTGGAATATAACTATCAAATAGTCACAACTATTTTTATAACACAATTCTAAAGCCATCTATTTGTTGGATTCAGTATGATGTGCTTTAGACAATAGAAATGTAAATATATCTGAGAAATCATCATACCTGAGCGAGATCTTGGTCGTCGCCATCCCATTTCTCGATTGCCTGAACCAAGTATTTAATAGCAGCTGGATAAATTTTCCTCCTCAGCATTACTGCTCCAAGTTCAAAAAGCTCAGTTGCATCAGCATCGCCGCTTCTTACTTGCTCCTGGTATTTAGATAGAAAAAAATTACAGTGTCAGTAACCAGTTGTAGACAGCCTCTGTCAAATGTCTATTACAGCAGGCAAACATTAAAGAATTAATGTCTTTATGTAGTCCTTGTAATTCAGGTAGGATGTGTACTAAGTGTCAAGGTTGAAGCAAAGTGTCATGTACGATGTTAATCAAGAGTGTATAATGGAAAATGCAGGCTCATACCTGCAATTCTTTGGCAGAAAGATCAAGTTCTCTACGTACAAGCACTTGACGAATCACAAAGAAAGTTCCAACCCCAAGAAAACCTAGCAATAGTAGCAAGTATGATAGCTGGATTCCTAATTCAAATAACTCCGCTGTCTCATAAATGGCGTTTGGTTTGATAATATCACGTGATTGTGCCACTGGAGTAGAAATCAGCCATAAGCTTTGTCCAACTAAGAATGCAGATACCCATGCAAATGGCCACTTCATGAATTTAATATCCTTGGTAACCAAAAGGATCCCACAAATTTCTGCAATAAAATGATGATATCACAAAGATCATTCCCAACGACCAAGTAAAAAGTATTTAATAAAAGATAAAATAAAACCGGAGAAAAGAAAAAAAAATTAAAAATTGAGTATTGTGCACAGAACTTGAATTCTAAATTTTATATAACCCATAAAGTCACAATTATACTTGTGGTGTGTAATGTAAACTGCCATAACAATGAAAACAGATAGGCAGTGACGGCAATCACTGATTATTTATAGTTTTACTCAACACTCGTGATCCACACAATGAAACATTTAGGGTATATAATGATATCATGTTGAAGAAATTTTGAGCGGTCCATAAAATTTAACAATTTGTATCATGTCTATGTGAAGATCAAGATTTGTGGTGAATAGGAATTTACTCTCCAAAACTGTTGAGGCAGGAATTTCCACTGCTAGTTCTCCACCGAGTATCTGCCTTCATCCACGATTGAACAACATATTAGTAAAAACAACTGTTAACGAAATTTTTGACTAAGAAAGCCATAAAAATATCTTATAGATGTTTATAATCAGGCGTTGTAAAGAGCCACTGTCATAAAAAAAATGTCTAGACTACCATCTCTTTAGATTTTTTAGATGAATCACAACACAAAGGAGAAGACATACGATTGAAACGCAATATGATAGTCACATTAGTGAATAATGCTTCGTAACAGATAAAAATCTGACCTCTGCATACATCTGTTTTCATGTGAAGGGGCAGTATCAATGCTTCAAAGTTTTATCCGATGAAAATGGTTCCCTTATAGTAACATGAATCAATTCAAAGCTATAAAAATCTCGGTCCATAATTCAGAACTGCCTCCGATGTCAATGATTTCGTACCTTCCTTTGTCCCTTTTTTTTTTTTTTTTTTTTTAATTTCACCACCACAAATAAAATTA
>JADOBS010303469.1:0-19384 GCA_015708375.1 Cydonia oblonga
GAGAGAGAGAGAGAGAGAGAGAGAGAGAGAGAGGTGGTAGCAAATATCCATGGCTACCACATCCATAACTCTATCCCGACCACCATCAACTTTCTCCCATTTTCTCAGGCCAAACCATTCCCAATTCCTCAGAACAACCCAGAAACCATCCTTCCCTTTATCCTCCCCAACCACCACAACCAAACGGACCTTAATTTTCAACACCCCAGATGATAATCTCACCCAAAGAAGCACCCCAACTTGGCAAATCAGTGCCACCTCTGCTGAATCTGTGCCTGCAGAAGCCGCCGCCGTCCCACTCGAGACTGCCCAGGAGATAGTGGCCTCTAGTGACGAAGGAGTGTCTGTCGCCATTTCTGCCCTTCTCTTCGTTGCCTTTGTTGGCCTGTCCATTCTCACCATTGGGGTAATATATAAACTCAAGAAACCAAGGTTTTTTTTTTTCAATTTGTTGAAGTGACTAAATTTATAGTTTTGGCAACTGGGACGTCCTCAGTTTTGGTTGTTTTGGATCACAATAGGGATAAGCTCAAGAAACAATGTTTTCTTTTTCAATACCTATTTGTTTAGAGATAATTATATCAATTGTCCCTCAACTTTAGCTCGTACCTCAACCTTAGCTCGATTGGAGCTGTTATCTTTAAACTAAAAATTAAGTATTGGTCTTTTAACCAAGTTTGTTAGAACTTTCATCTAGTTGTTCTTCTTCAAAAATAATCATCACTTCACGTTATAACATATTCAGCGACTAATAATCACGGATTTTTAGTTTAAGACTAAAACTCGAATTGGGAAAAAGTTCAGGAAGATTGCTCCAATTTTCTCATTTGTTTAAGATACTAAATTTATGGTTTTGGTGGATCACCATTGGGATTAGGGGTAATTTAAAAAAAAACCATGTTCCTTTTGTGATTCCAATTTTCTTAAGTGACTAGTATAGTTTTGGAAACAGGGTTTTACTAAATTTTGATTGTTTAGGGTCACCGTTGTGGTAAACTCAAGAAACCATGTCCATTTTGTTAGTTCCAGTTTGTTTTAAGTAACTAAATTTATGGTTTTGGCATTCCTGGGCATGGCCAAATTGGCTAGAGAAGTCTGCACCCAAGTTAGAATCCTTGTCCAAGTAATTTAGAAGAATTTAGTTTAGATTATCTATTGTTTGTCAAAGAAATAAAATGACGCCGAATTTGGATTCGTCTAATTACTACATGGTGCATTCATCATATTTAATTCAAAGTTAGGTTCATGTTCTCATTAAGTTTATGCTTAGTAACCTCTTCATGGAAGGTAGAAAGTTGTTCCATGCCTAGCTATTTAAAACCACTACTCATGTATGGAAATTATTCAGAAATTAAGAATTACTTTTAAACTTGGTTTAGTGAAGAGTGTTTTTCTTCCTATCCGTAAACTCTTATCTCTTTGGTGGATTCCTTAGAGTGGCGAGTTGTTTATCTTTGAGTGTTCACTTGTGGTTTCTCTTTGATCTCCGTTATCCGGTGTCATAAAACTAAATCATTGGTTTTGAAACTTGGTTTTTTCTAAATTTGGGTGGGTTTTGAAATGCAGGTGATCTACCTAGGTGTGACAGATTATCTGCAGAAGAGGGAGAGAGAGAAGCTGGAGAAGGATGAGGCAGATAACAAGAAGAAGGGTGGGAAGAAGAAGAGGGTGAGAGCAAGAGCTGGGCCTAAAGGATTTGGCCAAAAGATTACTATTGATGAAGAAGATGATGACTGAACTTCAGTCTCTCTGATTTGAAAGATTTTCATTTTCTTTTCTTTAGTAAGTCTCAAATTTGTAAGGACGACCCAAGCCAATAGGGCTTCCCACTTTGCAAGGGGGGGAAACGTCTCTCGTATGCAGCCTTATCCTTGTTTTGCAAAGAGGTGGTTTCAACGTCAGTCACAAAGGAGCAACCTTCGGTTGCGTTAAGGCCCGCCCTCCAATTTTGTAAGTTTATGAAATTTTCAGTTGTTTTGTTGCCGACTTTCTTGCACTTAGAAATAGTTTGAGTAATGAGAAAAGGGGCATTTATATTCCCATGAATGTAGGTTTCACATTTGTTGGCAAAACCTTAGTTGTGGCGCGAACTTGTCAAGCTGCTTGGTGTGGATTTAAGTCATTTTACAGTAATTTGAAATATCGCCAAAGTGACATCTCTAATGCGAGCATCTTCTTTCTAAACTGACACATCTGTAATATTAAAGACGAATGCCTGCAAGTCTCTAAACGTGAGTGACTGCCAGCCGCAAAGACGCATGGATCCTTTAGTGGAGTCTCTATGCATTTACGGCTCACGATCGCCCACATTCTTAGCCTTCCTATGCTTTATACCAAGGGTTTTACTTTGATAGCTCATCATAGCTATGACCTGAAATATACCTTCCATACATTGCACAAGACAGCAGATATATTACCAAATTGTATCAACTAGTAAAATTTCGCTTTTGTAATTTGCGGTGTATGTCTTTTTTGGAGTGATAATAACAACTCCGCACCAAAACCGCAACTAAAAGAGAATCCCTACATATGGGGAGTTGACTTGCTTACTCGTTGATGTTGTTTTAAATTAATTTATTGACACGGGAAACAAGAAAATCATAGTTTAAGTGAGCCTTCGAGTGCGTGCATAGAAAACTGAGAACATACTTTTGGATATGCCCAACAAAAATATAGAAAATAAAAAACCGAATAATCGCATCAATTTTATAATAACAAGTTGCTATTAACGCTCTAAAATAATCATCCAGCACGTCTTTATTTTCTATTTTCCGTTAAAGACGACAATTGAATATAGTATTATAACATTGAAAAAAGTTTTGTAAACAACAGATAATACGGTACTAAGTTGACTTTTAAAATTCTCAAGGATTTCCATCAAATCAAAATGTAGTAAATGTTGCAATGGTCTCTCCCCAACCCATTTTTTTATTAAATAAAATAAAATATAAATCTTCCCAAAACCTGAAATCCTTCATCAACTTGAAAGCAATTTTTCAAAATTTACGAGTTTCCAGTGAACATCCAGAAAAAAAACATGGAAGCGAAACTAGACGGGGGCAGAAACACCCAAAATTCACAACAATATCGTGAGGACGAGCTTTCGGCGGCGCGAAAATACGATTAAACAGCAAGTACATGAGATATATAGCAACGAACATTATACTTCCATAGAAAAAACTGTACTTTATGTGATCAAGGAAAAAACAAAGTCATTACCATACACTTAAAAAAACAGCGGCCTCGCCTCGCCTAATCATGAACAGCTCTCCGCATGGCAACATTTGTACAGTCACGTCGACATAAACTACCTCACCATTTATCATTTTTACACCCTTAAAAAACTTGTATCGTCATTTATCTCCTCTGCGCGGGGGGTTCAGGTGTGTGCAACACCTGAACCACAGCTAGCTTCGACTCTACGTATGAACTTTAAAACTACACAATGTACATTTTCCAGTACAAGCAACAACTTTATTTTTCAAACCACCTCGTACCTGTCATCGGAAAGATAGGCAGAGTCGGTTGTAGCTCTAGATACGATGGAGAGAGATGACAACCAAGGGAGCGAAAACACACACTAGCCTCAGTTAGCTGTACATACAACTTTCTTTTCCTACACCGCCTAAGCAGGGTGCTGAGCAGACTGAGCGGCTCTCCTTTCTGCAACCATTAAGGCTACCGTAAGAAAGTTACAAAGAATTAATCGTACCATAGTTAAGACAATAGTTAAGATATTGTTCTATGTCATCAGCAAAGGGTACGAAGAGTGGAATTATGGCATAGTCAAGACAACAGTACAGATTGTACCATGTTCTTGTCGGCATTGAATAAATGAATGCACGAACGCAACCACATCATGTAAATTAGGACGGAGATGTCTTTACCAAGGTATATGAGCCGTGGGGAAAATTCAAGTCAGGTTGCACATTCATTTAACAAAATGTGTTACACGGCTAAAACTTGTACTTCCGGTTATGGCAACAAGCTAGACAAAAGAAACTAGAAATAAGAAAGCCAAGAACAACACCCCAGTCCCTGGTAGGAGACAAACATCAGTATGCATCTTGATGGCACATTCAACCGTACTCACATGATCTCTTACGAGGTATATACTAGGTGAATGTATGTGTATGTCATACAAATATATGCAGTCTACAGATATAAAAAATAAATAAAAAGGCAAAGAGAAGAATGATTACCCCCAGCAGCAACAAGTTTTTCTACACGAGCAACAATATGCTTTCCGTAAGTGTATTTCTTTAATGCATTCAAATGAACTTTAATTCGGGAAAGAATCAGTTCACGTTGCTGGTCGTCACAAGTCTCCAACACTTTTTGTACAACATAATTTGCAAATTGATCCTTCATCATTGCCTGCATATATCAGTTGGGTCAAATTATTAAAAAAAAGGACAATATGCGGAGGATGAGAAAATACATATTGAATATATCAGCCGTTGCACACAGGTTATGCAATATTGCCGACAGTTGCTAACATGCACAAATATGCACACAACTAATGACAATGTACTTGCAGTAGAATGGTAAGAAACCCAAAAAGGTATAAGAACTAAATCTCAAATGAACCGAGGACTGTGATGATAATGTATACACTTCTTAGGATTACACTTAACAGAGAAATAATGAGTCCATGACCTTATTTTTAACAGATTAAAGTACGTAATAAGCACATAGAGATATGACAAACCTGAAGAGGCTCATTTTCATCAGTAGTGCCAAGCATCTCATTCACTAGCAATTCACGTTCAGCAGGACCGCCAAAAGTTAAACACTTCTCTACTACATTGGAGGCGAACTTCTGCTGACTCATTTGGACTATCTTCCCAGCTAATTCTTTTATGATAGCGGATCGCTCATGCGGTTTTCCATGCTCCAGGACATGCTGTTTACAAAAGAAATCAAGCAGTTTACGAAAGAAGCATTGAAGACTATCTACATGAAGATATAGATAATGAAAAACACTGTTCAGAAGTATTAAAGCAGCACCCAAAAAAATCTTGTGTATAATAATAAAATATAAAAAACTAACAGTAAAAAGTGCTCAAGTGCAAGCAGTTCAAAACTTGACTTAGTTCGCCTTGCTCAAGTTTTCCCATTAAAACAAGTTAAATAATTCTGTAATAAGCATGAACAATTATCTTTTGAGCATGAGTAAAACTCAAGCTCAGCTCATATTCAAGAAAAGATTCTCTTTAAACTCAACTGAAAACTTGAGCTTCTTAAAAGAAGTTCAAGCTAGGCAAAGATTGTCTCGGTTCAATCTCCAACATCTCAATTTAACTGCAATAAAATAGTTACTCTTCATGCTCATGGCATAGCTGGATAAATGAACATCTAGAAGAAAAACTGCTAAAGCCAAAAAGGTTTCTAATGCTGTGGATTGCATGACAGATATGACTTAGCACCAATCATGCGTACATGATAAAACAAGCCACTTTGGTTGTCATTCAAACTCAAAAAATTATGAAACAAATCAAAACATGTTGACAGAGAAAACAAAATCAAAATATGTTGATGGCCTTGCAGCTATTTGTTCTATGAAACTATACTCCAAGAAACAGAGGAGTGTGACCGGACACATTAAAACAATAAACAGAATGGGTGATGACAGATGTGTACCAGAAGAAAATAAATCTTGTTACCAAGCTAACAATGACAAGGTAATAGAACAAAAGGCTAAGAGGGAGTAGACATCGATATGTCAGGATTTAGCTCCACGGGTGGCACTAATGTTTAGACCAATGTTTAAACATTAACTTGAAAGCAATAAGTGAAGAACATCAGTATCCCACAAAACAACACAAAAGCTCATATCCCAAGGGAAAAAAGCAAACGTTACCAATATGAAGTCACAAATAAGAGTACATCAACAAGAAAGAGTATGGACCTGAACAACATAATTGCCATACTGATCTTGTGCCAACATGCTAACAGCTCCTAGAATCTCATCCATAACTTTACTCTGTGTATTCTCATCTTCACAGTGCTCAAGAACTCTCTGCCAAATGACAATAGTATCGCATATTACACATTAGTTCTTTGTTGAAAAGAAATTATCAGGTCAAAGAACAAAAACAAAGGGATGTATGAAGTATCTCAACCTGTATCACACGACACCCATATGGATGGGTTGAAAGGGTCACAACTTGATCAAAAAATGTTGAGACAATAAAATGAATGGCCGCTTCAGGGACACATTCAATACACTTCTGGATGACATGGTTCCCATTCTGATCACGTACGCAGCGCATTACATGACCATCAAGTTCTTCAACCATTTTTATCTTTTGGTCCAGATCAACAACTTCTATTGCCTGAACACGATAATAGTACATTACTTCTAGCATGTACTGTAGCAAGCCTTGGATAAACACATGAATCTTAGTTACTAGCATTAACATCAATCAGATCATGAGCGTTGGTATGTAGATATTATCAAGCCTCCCTTGCTGAACAAAAGCATAATAATGGAATTAATGGTTAAACATAACAGAAACAGTAGTTTCTAGCAGTACTACCAGAACAAATGGTTGAACAATCAATTGTCAATATGTCAAAAGCTGAAGGATATAGATCCATACTTCGGAGAAATACAGGCAAAATCTAGTAGCATAAATAAGTATTCCAGTCATAAATTAGCGGTACCTTCTGGATCACCCGACAACCATACATTTGAAGGCTAAGTGTCAGTACATGACTAAACAGCTTGTTGGCCAATTCCCTTCTCTGAGGTGGAAGTCCATGCTCAAAAAACTGAATAAAAACACCAATTATTACCACGAATTATAAACTAACAAGTACACAAAAGTTAAAGCATGCGTGCAATGATCATGATCATTTACCTTTTGAATCACATAATTACCAAACACATCAGTCATTAGAGCAAGAGCTTGAGGCATGATTTCTTGATAAACCATGTTTTTCTCTTCTGTAGTGGCAATTTCAAGTTTTTGTTGAATAAAACGACTTCCATACTGATCCGCACTGCTCATAAAAATACAAAATTATCATAACCAACTTTATCATGAAATCATAAAGAGAGAGACAGATGACAAGAAAATTTATTAGCAGTTGATACCTGAACTCCACAACATGTCCGCCAATTTCTGAAAGTTCAAAAGACTTGGCTTTGTTGCTCTTGAACTCTTCTAAGAGTGAAGAAGCAAAACTTTCATCTATGTTACATCCACCATCCAGATGCCAGGGAGCTAAATTCCTCATCCCAGAGGGGTAACACATATTGAGTTCGGTGTGCCTCATAGGACTACCTGGTCCAACTGGAGAGTTGGGAATAACAGGAGGACTTCCAGGATAAGACACGCCTACACCAAATGCAGGATTTCCATAATACCCATGATGATTAGAACCACCAGACTTTCCCCCCATCGGAACACCATACTGTGACTTCTGCGGTGACAGCAAGGCTCCAAGATATGCCTTTTGAAGTTCAATTAAATTCATGTATGAATTACCCAAGTAGTTCCTATCCATAGAGGGATCATTAAGAGCAGCAAGCTGTGCAGCAGCATACTCAGATGTCCTCAAGTACTGAAGATACATAGGATCAACAAAAGGAGCCTGAAGACCACTCCCTGCAATTGGACTCCCTAATCCAGCGAGATTATGTGATTCATTTGCAGCGGCTGCTAGGTTTGGCCCGGAAGCCATACGTCCTCCAAGCACTCTTGAATCCATTCCAGGGGATCCCATAGCTGATTCAAACAAGGGTGGAAGATTAGCAGTGCCAAGTTGGCTAGCCACCATGGACGCCAACGCTGGATTCATAGAGTACCCACTTGAACCATAGTTAGAAAATGATGAGTTTGCATGATCCACTTGCTGATACTGATGATGCAAGCCACCTCCGCCATTAAGATTGGATGTGGGAGATCCTTTTGAGTATAAGTTACCAGAAGAAACAGCAGACTTTTGCAGTTCAACATGCCTATCAGAGGAATCTGGCCCACCACCATTGCTCTTACCCAAATCTGCGTATGAACCTTTTGCTGAGTGTGGAGCAGAGGGCATGTGCATATGCCCAGATTCAGACTTCTTCAGGTATGCAAGTTGCCTGGCATGATTATCGCCACCTTGAAGGCCAAAGAGATAATTCTGGTGATCATCTACATCTTGCTTAATCTGTGATGGCAAATGGCTCTCGTTATCTTTTACACCATTGGCAGACAAGTTCATGCTGGAAAACGCGCCCACCAGATCCCCAGACTCATTCATACCCGACGATATAGCATTGAAGGAGCTCGGACTGCTAAATCCTCTCTTTTCTGAAGCACCAACCCTTCCTCCTCCAATAGGTGTAAGGCAAGGACTAGGAGCCCTAGCGACAACTTGGGGATCAGGAGTGGTGCTTCTAGATAAGGAAGCACCCAGAGCTGCAGCATACGAGTATGAAGTAGGCGGGCCCATACTTTGGGCTGCAGATGATCCCAGACCATTTGCACTAGATCGTAGAGTATCAGAAGTCATCAAGTCACGTCGCAGATGAGCTAGATCAGATTCAGCAGAACCAACAGACTCTGCATTTTCATCAAATGCATTACGGCTTGCTGGACGAGAAGGATGCCCAGAAACAGGAGCTGCACGACCCAAATCATCCTGAACAACCAAACATTAACTTGTCAGAAAATGAAATATAGCACACAATCAAAATAGAAAAAGACTGCACCAGCACAACAGTTGAAAACAAAAAATTAGAACCTGTAAGTAAGATCACTATCACAATTAAGGTTCCCGACAAACTATGCAGTGAAACCTCAAGAGAAATATTGATCGGAAGGATAGGAAAAATATGGGAAAACGAAGGATGGTTTAACATAACCAGTAATCAAAATTGCTATGCCATGAAGAAGTTATCTTAATTGCTTTTTAATTTAAGAACAAAGTAGCCAAATAGGAACTTTTGTCTGGGCAGCGCTGTGTAAAACTCTGCTTTTGAGGTTACCAAACAAGACAATTGATAGTGGTAATACTACTATTCTCCGCAGAGTGCTAATTTTGTCAGTTAAAAGCATAGCACAAAAACCTGGAAACTGTAGACGAGGAAAGATGAAAGGCAATATGGGATAGTTGCAAAAGCATCAGATTTAATTAGAAATTACAAGCGGTAGCATTCTACAATGGCATCTGACAAAAGAAAAGGCAAGCACACCATGCAATCATGTAGAGGACCATTAAGTACCCATCAGAAGAAAGAAAAACCAAGCAATATTAGATGTGGTAAGAAAGTACCCTTGTTCTTTTAATTGAGATTGAACAATCAACATAAAGTTCACAAAGCTGAGTTTGTAAAGAATGTGCAATTTGACTAATTGTCAAAATTACATAAATGAACTCAATTTCTAAGTTGGAGAATTTTCAACTATCAGTATGCCTCTTCGATATCCAATATCTCAAATGAGTTGACAACTGTAGGTCCACAGTCAAGATACTAACATAAATGCAAAAGGTAGCATTTAGTAGAAAATTTCGATCTTGGCTAGAAGGGGCAAAGCACAAATATCCATTGTCATTGCAGGTGGTGATATTTTCAATTCCATGACTCAAAATTCTCCAACATTACATTATGTCAATCTCAAATATCAATGGAAGCAATAAATGTCAGGACAGACAATTCAAGGAACAAATATAAAGAGATATTCAAATGTGTTAACCAATACAAGCGATGATTAAGAAAGCACAAAGTTCAGTTACACATGTACAAAATTGTAGATTGAACACAACTATAGGAGCAAATCACCTGAAAGATTTCAGCAAGGCTCTTTTGTTTGTTACCAAGTCCCAAACCTGGCAAACCAATCAGTCCATCAACACCCCACTCTGCTGAGCCACACACTTTGTCCGACTCGGCCTCACTCTCTTGTTTCCTTGAGTTGAAACCTGGCGGCATCGAAAACAACGATCTACCGCTAGCCTCATCAACCCTATTCACTTTCCTCCTGTCTCCTATCCCACCCAACACTGAACTCCCTCCTCCTTTCATCCTTTGTGCAGACCTCCAATCCTCCTTCGACAGCAAAGGAGGAGGAAGCCGCGGATTCAGGTTCACATTCGAGTAATAGTATTGAATATAAGCAGGATCAGACCTAAGCTCCTCTTCGGACGCAAACCCATTTCCATTTTTAGCTCCAGGAAACTCCGAAAAGGTGGCACCAGCACTGCCAGCACCGCCACCAGCAAACAACCCACCAACCGCATTCAAAGAACCCTCCACAGTGGGAGGTGCTGATCCGCTTCTATATATATTCAGCTCACTTTCGCGATCATCGGCGTCTTGCCTACGCTGCTCCCTCAGCAACATCCCTATCTCCTTCTCAAATTCATCCCCAAAGGAACCCTCGTTTTTTGCGAGCGCTGGCATCCTTCCTAATTCCGACAACATTCTCACAAGCAAAAAAAATCTAACCTATGATTATTAACCCCTTCCCAAAACCTCAAATTGATCACTACCCACTACCACAAACCTAACCCTAAACCCTAAAACAATCCCAAAATCAAAGCTTCAACCTAAAACCTCCATATTTACAACCTCTAAAGCTGCTAACCATAAACTAATCAAACCCCAAAATTTCCAACAACCGACTTCATAACTTACCTAAAATCCACAAACCCAGAAACGATCGACCTAAAACAACAATCGGAGCTCATAAAGTTCTTGTCTTTCCCTGGAATTCAATCCCAAAATTTGTTGAACCCGCTTATTTTCCAGCAAGTTTTCCAGGAAACAGCAACAAGAAGATGAAAAGAAACAAAAAAAACAGTGAGAAAACAGAGGAAATGGGGTCTGAGATCAGAAGAGAGTCACACAGAGAGATGGACGGAAACTGACGGCTAAGATCAATACGGCGGCGATTGATTCTTACAAGAAGAACCCTCGTTAGGGTTTTGTTGCAGTTCAAGGAGCTGGTTAAATACAGTGATAGTTAGAGAAAGAAAGCAAGAAAAGCAGGAAACAAACTAATAAAAAAATGAAAAACAAAATAAATTTGTCATTAAAAGTTATTATTTTTTACTTACTTTTTTTAGGGTTTTTTTAATTAATGTGCCTAAAAATAGGGTTAATTGACCAAGTAATAACTGACTGGTGTTTTAATTGCTAAACACAATTAATAATATTAAATAATGATAAATGATAATCATGTTGGTTTAGTTTTTCTCGTGTCCAATAGAAGAATATCTGACTGCCACGTCAGCTTATTCGATTCGCTGCCTTTTCCACTGCACAGCTAAAATTTCGACGTAAATGGTAAAAATCTATCTTACTTGTTTTTGGGAAAATAAGTTGGATTTTCTTTTTTTTTTTTAAAGAAGGATTTTATTAAACTCGAATAAAAATGTTTACATCAAAAGTTAAAGTGTTGAATAATTATTATGGCTCAAACGAATCCTATGTATGAAATCAATATAAGATTTTGACGTGACTTATTGTCTTTGTAAATAAATAAATATAAGATGTTGACGTGACTGAATCATAATCGTTCAAGTAGAATGAGAGGAGAAGGAAGGTGAGAGAATCCTGTTATGTTAAAAAGGGCAAATTGCAGATCATTGCACAGCTATTGGGTAAATAATTTGATTTTTGTTAAATTACATGTTTCAGTCTCAAATTTAGATGCAATTGTAATCTCATTGATCATCTTTAAAATATAGTAATGTTATACATAAATTTTATATTTTGTTGCAATTTTATAAATCTATTAGTTACACCGTCAATGGTGTGGCAACTACGAGTCTTTCTATTGTGTTGTTGTGCTTGTCAATTAGCGATACATGGACAAACAACCAATTAAAAAATCATAATGGTTATGTGTGCTTCCCGATTCCCTTATCTTTAAAAATTTTTAATTTTTAACAAAATTAAAAAAAAATCTGAAACCCCATTGTTTAGATTAATATTTAACACGGAGCTTTATGACGATAGAGGCCCAAGAACACAAAAAGCAAGGTAGAGATTGGGCTCAGACAAAGCCAACAGCCCATAAAGAATTAAAAATTATTTAAACAAGGCATAGGCAACATGCCTATGTAAGAAGTGATAGGCAACAGAGGGCAGCTCACCCCAGCCAAAAAGTATTTTTCAAGGGCATGGATGAGTAAATAAGTGGTGACTCACTATCCTCGAAGAGCCATCAGCAAAAGGCAAAGTTTGGACAGTCGAGCTAAAACGTCTATAAAAGCAGCAAAGGACACCAGAGATAAGGACACCCAACCAATCAATAAAAAAAACATCCCACTTTGCTCTCAAACAAGCAAGAAACCAGAAAGTTGTATTTTGTCTAAACTCTATTCTTTTAGTCATAGATCCCTCATAGAAAGTCATCTTTTGTCAAGTTTAGAAGCTCTACAACCTTCCCCTAGTATTGTAATATCGAATCCCTTTAGTAAACCTGTTTTACTTTTCATTCTCCAAAGATTACAACCTCTGTAAAACATAAAGAAAAAAGGCTGCAAGAAGTTGAACCTTGCCCAACAAGGTTAATATGTTACCCGAGTTTCTTTTGTTTGTGTTTATATAAAGTAGATTTGTTGTTCTAATGCATTTTCCTTTGTGTTTTAAACCATTTTCAATTGATCTTCATTCAAAGTTATGATTAATCTGGCTAAGCCAATTAACCTTGCTTCTTTAGTGTTAACTGTAATCAAAAGAATGGTTGAAAGGGCCTTGAACTCCCTTTATCTGGACATATAATATCATGAGTAAAAGTCATCGTTTACAAGCCAAGGAAAAGAACCTTATACATATTTAACTCATTTGTGACAATCTATTGACAATCAAGAAGTCTACGTAACTTGTGGCACAAGTAACCAACTCAGTTCATAACTAAACAACAATTTGTCATACAAAGATAACAGTGGCACACTCATATTCATGTTAGTTTTGATTATAAGCCTTAATGCCTAATAAAGGCCCCACAAAGGAACTTTGCCCGACATGCAAAAGCCCCAGGGAGCTGTGCGAGGGACAGATCCAGCCTGAACATCCACTGCCTCAACCCATATGCACCCATCCACCACCCATCATCGCGCAACAACTCCAACACCAAACCAAAGTACACACCAGATCATCGATCCTTGTCCCCTTCTTTATCCCTCATCCTCCTCATCTTTCTCTCTTATCTTCTTTCTCGTCTCCTTTTTCTTTCTTTCATATTTCTGTCATCGTCAAATCTGGATTCTACACATGCACACAATTATTCTCATCCGGGTTCAAATCTAGGTTCGTTGGTGTTTGGTCAAGACGAAGTAAAAATGCGAGCCTTGAAGTAAGGAAAATAGAGAGAGGTTGAGGAAGAAGATGTATATTCACAATATATAGAGGGAGAGAGAAGGATAAAAGGGTCAATGATTTGGTAGGTACTTTGGTTCGGTGTTATAGTTGTCGCTGGTGAGGAGTGGGAGTGGGGCAGACGGCTTGACAGGATGTTGCTTGCTCCAGCATTGAGATTAGGATATGTGGGCGAGTTAGTGTGTGTTTAAGGTCGGGCATGATGGTGATTGGGGGTGGATTGTAGGACGGCCAAAGGGTGATGATGGAGGGGAAATGGGGGGTAACAACGGAATGGGAAGTGGTAGGTGTAAGGTGGGCTCCACAAAACAGATGTATGAAATTATAACCAAAATACAAATTTTGTGTGAAATTACAACCAAAATACTATGGTCTGGTGGTATTCTTCTTCATTTATAAGTGAGAGATTTTAGGTTCAAATCTCGTGGATGGTGCATTCGATACTAAATTAAGCTGCTCATTATGTGGCTTAGGCAAACTCCACCTCCTCTTAGTGTAAAAAATATCGACGTACTCAAAATAATAATAATAATAATAATAATAATACTAATGTATGTGGTTGCAATTGCACCCAAACTTCGGGTGCAAAATGGTAATTTACTTTTGTGGCTTCCATTAGATTTTTCTAGGACTGGTGTTTGTCTCTTTGAGTTTTTTTGTTTTTTGTTTTTTGTTTTCAATTAGATTCTATGAGCATCCATGCGAAATGCTGTGAAATGAGTATTTTATATTTTTTGTTATCCGCCAACAGATAATTTAAAGATGATTAAAATACTTATTTTGGCCCTAAGTTAAAGAGAGAAGCTAATGGGATCTCAAATTAATCTAGTAGTATCGTTTTCTGGAAATATCAATAAGATGTATGGACTATGAGGTCTAAATATATTTTTTACATCTCAAATTTACACATATTCATTAAAAATACTCAAATTAAACTGTTTAAATTAGTCTCCTCGTGCAATTAATTTTTAGTCAAGAGTGTTTTATTTGTAATTAACCAACTTTAACTCTAAACAAAACACCCATTTACAACAATAACTACATTGATGTGTTCCATACGAGATCAAATCTTCTGCAACTAAAATGAGTGTGACATCTCTCTGGTCTTAATTATTAACTGAGGACGTATTTATAAACCTAACATTTCTTAACTTTGTTATCGTAAACTTAATATATGTCAAACAATGATTACACCATAGAGAGGCCACACCTATTTTAGGTGCAGAAGATTTGATCTCGTCACATGCACCGTCAAATGAGCACTTGAATCTACTTCGCCAAAACCAATTATTATGTTTCTCTAAAATGATAATGTATGCCATACATTGATGTCACATCCCTGCCCGGGCCCCCACCACATCCCGGACTCGATTCCACCGTAGCACGATATTGTCCGCTTTTAGCCCCGACCACGTCCTCACGGTTTTGTTTCTGGGAACTCATACGAGCAGAACTTTCCAATGGATCACCCATCCTGGGAATGCTTTGACTCATTCTCGCTTAACTTCGGAGTTCCTACGAAACCCGAAACTAGTAAGCTCCCAAAAGGACTCGTGCTAGATAGAAATGAGAATATACATATAAGGCTTATAGGATCCTCACTTCTGGGCGATGTGGGATCTTATAATGCACCCCCCCTTAGGGGCCCGACTTCCTAGTCGGCACATTTCCGGCCAGGGATTAGCTCTGATACCAAACTGTCACATCCCGGCCCGGGCCCCCATCACATCTCGAGCTCAACTCCACCGTAGTACGATATTGTCCGCTTTGGGCCCCGACCACACCATCACAGTTTTGTTTCTGGGAACTCACGCGAGCAGAACTTCTCAATGGGTCACTCATCCTAGGAATGCTATAGCCCATTCTCGCTTAACTTCGGAGTTCCTACGAAACCCGAAACCAGTGAGCTCCTAAAAAGCCTCGTGCTAGGTAGAGATGAGAATATACATAAAGGTTTACAAGATTTTCACTCCTGGACGATGTGGGATTTTACATTGATGTACTGAAAAAAACGACCTCTCTAAGTAAAACTCCTATTAATAATTGTGTGTACTTATTTGCATTTAGCGTGCAATGGTACCGTTACACGGATAAAGTTTTGGTCTTTGGGTTTTTAATTGTTTTTTTTTTTCAGAAGGTTATAGTTTTTGTTTTTAATATTTAGTTAGCTCTTCCTTGACCAAAATAAATAAATTAGCTCATCCAAAACGGTGTCACCGAATTGAACCAATTTGTCACTAAGTTACAATAAAACAAAAGTTTGTGCTAATTTTGCCTGTAGCATTGCAGGGGTTTTTGCTCGGCTGGGTCCGAAGAAGCAGCTTTGGCCTTTTACTTGGCTCTTTCCTTTGCTGCTGCATGGCAATGTGACCAAAACAAGAATTCTTCCAATGTTGCTCGTGAATTATAAGAGTAGGTGGGCATCTCACCTGTTCCTCTTTTATTATCCAACAATTATCGTCCAACATTAATGATCTCTTTCAACAAAACAAAAACGAACGTTTTTGAGTTTATTTGGAAGTGTATTGTAAAATAACTAAAAGTGTTTTTTTTTTTTTTTTTTGAGAAAATATTTTTGGATTCCAAAAACATTTGAAATGCATTATGGAAGAAGCATCAGTTATGTACTTCTTGTAATAAGCACTTCAAGTGTTTTTCCAAGATTCACATTCATTTGTACTAAAGATTGGTTCCAAAACAGTTTCATAAAAAATATTTTTAATCATTTTAAAAACATTTTCAAACACACGCTTAACAAAAGATCACATTTTGTTGGCATTGTGGATTTTAATTAGATTTAAGGTATTCAGACATGGGAGAGATAATTCAACATGCAATTCATTACACAACTTGAACTTGAAGTGGGAACAAATATAAGACTCAATATGTACCCGACTAACATTGTTCAACTAAAATTATATTGGTAAATTATAATTGTTCTTGTTTTTCTTAAGAATAGTAGGAGTTATTGTATTATTATTTTGTGCGCTGTTCAACATTGAGTTCACATGAATATAAATCAGCAAACCGAAACATGACCCAAAAGCACCTTATTTCCCATACTAGATGAAGATGTGTACTTTTGATTTTCGGAACGATTTATGTCACACTTTTTTTCTTTCTACACCTCTCTATTTGTTTATGCCTCTGTATTAAAATAAATAAATAAATAAAATATGTAAAAGAAAAAAAATGTGTGAAAATCACTTGCCTTGAATTTACCTTGACAAAGTCCTGTCTATACACAAAGAAGAAATCACAATTTCAATTCAAGGATGACCTCTCTTGCACTTTGCCTGAACCACTGCCAGGGACATGCAACAAATCGCAGCACCATGATCCTGCCGCACCTCCAATTCTGCTCAGATTTGCATCACCATCACCCATTCCTATCCGCACCACCAATGGCGGATGCATTGAGGAGTTGGGGGGTCAACTAACATTTCGAACCTCGGTGAACGTCTATAGATATCTTGAGTGCTGATCTTTCGAATTTCGGTAAATATCTATAAATACTTTGGTGCTGCTCTTTTGAAGATTAGAGTTGACTTCATACATGCTCTCCAACTGTTTGATAAAGTATCTTAAAGAAAAGTGAATGAATGGTGATCTCAGTGAATAACAAAGCATCATTATTTTTTGACAAACATATTAATGGGATGCAATGATATGAAACATTGTTAGTATGTTCAAAATAAGTGTGTTTCTTTGTTAAGCATTCATATGGGAGCAACCTTGGAACATGTTAGTTACCTTTGCAAATGGGGTATTAACAGATGTGCAATATGCATTTTCAAATGACTTCAGGTCTACCAAGACTCGATGAAATTATGATATGCATACTATTGCTGATAGCTATTCTTAATGACCCCCTTAATATTATTTCTTGAATCTACCACTGCGCACCAGACCTGACCCGCACCACTAGCAACCAGCAACTCCGGATCCAATTTGCACCTGTATCTGTCTTCGTCACCTCACGACTCTCGCGATCTGACAAAACCACCACTGCACTATGACCCACCGCTGCTCTGATCTACAGATTGATGGTCGTTGCCAACGGAGATGGTGCAAATTTTAGTGAGGATAGAAAGGCGTGAGTTGCGTGGATGATTGAAAGCGTAGGGCTCACTTGTTTTTATTTAATATTTAGTATAAAAATTATTGTCTTTTTATTTATATGGACAAATTTTACTGTAACGTCGTTATTTAATAGTTAACTTAGATTTTTTTGACGGTTCTATGATATTGGTAGGAAATCAGAAGTGCATGGAATTGAATTCGGACGCAAAACTAAGGGGACAAAATGCAGTTTACTCTAATTTTGTTTGTGATAATTATTGAGTAGCATGGGAAGTGGAGGGGTCTTGGCCACAATAGAAAGTCAAACTACAAAATCTGGTAGGTGTTATGGGTGATCCACCATCGATTCTTGGATATGTATTACTAGTAAGTACATGTTTATATATCCTAATTCAGTAGTAAATATGATAAATAAGATCAAAAGTAGTAATTGTGCATGGTTTACTATAATTGTTAATTTAGGTACCGTGGTTTCAATATTATTAAATTTACTTATGTGAAATCAGAATGTAATCAAGTAGGATCTTAAAATAGTTCATAAAATTTCATGGGTATTCAATTAAGAATTGATTTTGAAGTATTTTAAAAAGTTAAGGACTTTGATGGATTTAGAGTGAATTTATAGTGTATTTAGGAAATCATACTATCTCTAAGATTTTTGAATGAATTCACATGAATGTGCATGTGATAAACAACTAAAATTGGTACCAAATGGATATCTTGTATATAAAAATTATAATCCGCTGAATTGACTAGTCAAGTCTGCTAGTCAACCAAGATAGATTTGTTAGTCAATAAATAAAAGATTCATCTCAATTCCCAAAAATTATCCAAGTCACAGCTTGTTACAAGTTATTAATGTGTCAAGTGGGCAAGATTGTGAGCACATACCATTTAAATGATCAATAGATATATGTATCATGTATGTGTATGTGAGATGTGTGACACAATAAAAATAACTTCAACACAAGATATTTTTGGCCGGAAAAACCCACAACTGGGTTAAAAAACCAGCAGTAATAACTCATAATCATAGTATATCTTAAAGCTAAATTGAGCATATTTGAGGTTCAATTACAATATTTGACAAAGAAAGTCAAACACTTAAAATTAAACTTTACAACAACCCTCTTTAGTTACTTCGTACTTTTATTTGTTAGGTATGTCATACCCAAAACCAACTAGACTCACTTTTTTTTTTTTAAAATTATTTCTTTGGTTGTTAGCAGACATATGAAATATGAGTCATGCTAAATCGTTGCAAATTAATTCCTTGTAAGTAAATACATTGAAAGCTATGTAGTTGTCCAATTTTGTTTCAGTCAATTTCCCCTACCAATTTAGCCTAAAACCTAAATATTTTTAGGGAGTCTTAACGAAACACTCATAGTACTGTTCATTTTTAACGTTAAAGACATTTTTACTCTAAAAAGTTAATCCTGATACTATTCATTTACAACACTTTTTTGTTCTTTTGGTTAAAACTCAAAGTTTTCAAGCCATTTTCATTAGTTTTTCTAATTTTTTATGCATCAACCTATCTTTCTAACCTCTTATCCAAGGTCATCTCATATTACGAAGTTGGGTACAATATATTAATCCACTCAATATAAACACTTATTAGCCATATCTGACCGTTAATGAGCGATTGTATTAAATACATCAATGTACCGTGGCCAAACCCCTCAGTCTACATTTAGAAGTTGGTTAACGCTAATCCACCCAAAGCCTACCCAAATATATTAGTTGTAGATCACCAAGTTTGCCTCCAAAATCTTACTCCAAATTGAACATTGTTCCAACATAAAGTATGATTATTCATGCACTCGGGCATCACCAAGCTGAAAAAATTGAACATGGGTAAGTTATCAAAATTAAAACCGTAGTATACAGTAAATTGTACATTGACTATTTGTGACTTCTTACCAATATAATGTAGAATCTGGGTTAAAAAGAAGGAAATTTTAACGAAAAGCT
>JADOBS010303470.1:0-19409 GCA_015708375.1 Cydonia oblonga
ACTGCACACTCAAGTTTATAAGCACTTTTAGGTTTAAATTTAATCACATTTCATATATCATCACATTCTATGGCTTCGTCACCTTCCAGGTGTCGGCCAGCACGGCTCGATTCGGAGTCCTAGTGGATTTTCCGGGTCGGGGTGTGTCACTAAAACATATATGTAAGGCTTTAACAAATCCGCAAACATAGTGGTGCACATATCGGTCAAGCTAACTTTATTTTCTAATTTTACTTCTTGTTGGTTTGAGGAACCTCTGAATATTATCTAAGATGCCTTCTTTTAATATTGGATCCTTAGTATCTAATAAAATTCACTACCATTTTGTAACAACTCGTCTCTGATTTTACGACTTTATTAATTTTAAAAGTGTGAAATTACGAAAATGCCCCTTGAGGAGAGATTGTTAACTTTCGTTGGCTGTCTTTTCGTGACGTATACGAGCTACTATTTTACGTATTCTTGAAGTACTCAACGGTACGAACGTGTAGGCGCAAGCGGATCGAAATCGAAATTACGATAAAGATTTTACGGAGCTATGAATTCGAAAAATACTTTTGTAAAGATTACTATTTTATATTTTATATATTTATTCAAAATTTTATATTATTATATCATTATTTTAATAATTTTTAAGGGATATTTTATTAATTAATTTTTGGTTGTGGGACCCACAACTCACTTCTCTTCCACTGCACTGTGTCCTCTTTTCCACCTCACACTTGGACGCTCTCTCTCTTCTCTCTATCTTCTCCCTCACCTCTCATTCTCTCTAACTCTCTTAGCTCTCTCTTTCTCCTCCTCGTAAACACAGACACACACACGTCACCGGTCACTGACCTCTAACGACACCACCACCACCACCACTTTCTCCCCTATAAGTCATACGAACCCAGAACGGAGAAAAACCCCTCGTTTTCTCTATCTCCATTGCTGCACAATACCATCATGTGCAAAAACCTAATCCGACGAGGTAAGTTCGAAAACCACTCTAAATCTTCATAGATCGTGTTTAGGACTGCGATTAGGTTTTTTTGAGACAGTTTGGTGGTGTTTGGACTGAGAAACTATCACATCCCGGCACGAGCCCCCACCACATCTCGGGCTCGACTTCACCGTAGCACAATATTGTCTGCTTTGTGCCTTGGCCACGCCCTCACGGTTTTATTTCTGGGAACTCACTCGAGCAGAACTTCCTAGTGGGTCACCTATCATGGGAATGCTCTGGCCTATTTCTCGCTTAACTTCTGAGTTCCTATGGAACCTGAAGCCAGTGAGCTCCTAAAAGGCCTCGTGCTAATGGAGGTGGCCATGTACATATAAGGCATAGATGATCCACTCCCCTAGGTGATGTAGGGTCTAACAATCCATCCCCCTTAGGGGCCCGACATCCTCATCAACACACTTCCGGTCAGGGATTAGCTATGATATCAAATTGTCACATCCCGACCCAGGCCCCCACTACATTCCAGGCTCGATTCCACCGTAGCACGATATTGTCCGCTTTGGGCATCGACCACGCCCTCACGGTTTTGTTTCTAGGAACTCACACGAGAACTTCTCAGTGGGTCACCCATCCTGGGATTGCTCTCGCGCGAACTCGCTTAACTTCGGAGTTCCAACGAAATTCGAAGCCAATGAGCTCTCAAAAGGCCTCGTGCTAATGGAAGTGAGCATGTACATATAAGGCTTAGATGATCCACTCCCCTGGGCGATGTGGGATGTTACAATTGAAAATTTGGTATCAGAGTTAATCCCTGGGCGGAAGTGTGCCGACAAGGACGTCGAGCCCTTAAGAGGGGTGGATTGTAACATCCCACATCACCCAAGGGAGTGGATCCTTTAAGCCTTATATGTACATTCCCACCTCCATTTAGCACGAGACTTTTTAGGAGCTCACTGGCTTCGGGTTCCATCGGAACTCCGAAGTTAAGCGAGTTCAGGCAAGAGCAATCCTAGGATGGATGACCCACTGGGAAGTTATACTCGCGTGAGTTCCCAGAAACAAAACCGTGAGGGCATGGTTGGGGCTCAAAGCGGACAATATCGTGCTACGATGAAGTCAAGCCCGGGATGTGGTGGGGTCCGGGGCCGGAATGTGACAGAAACCACTCAGGGAAAACACTCCCTATGTTTCCGTCGAGGAACCCAATCTTTGTAGGCTTTTTTCGACTAATCCCTACTCAGCTTAATCTCATTTTGGTATACTCTTGTTCTTGATCTCTTAAGCTTCATTTTGACTTTTATTTCATTGAAAATAGTTAAGTTTGAGCTTGGGAATTTTTTCGGCCAAAATATCCGTGTTTTTCTTCGTTTGGTCCACAGGTTCAACTTGCGAGCCCAACGGGTCGACTCGACCTGGATTAAAAAAAAATCCAATAGACCTGGATTCGGCCAATTCTAAAATGGATCTAAAATATTCTTTGGAATATTCCTGAAGTATTCTTGGAATATTCAATATTCTTGCATTGACTTTTTCGAAATTTTCTCGGAAACCCTTATAGGTTAATTTCGATGTCCTGAGTCCGTTTTTGATATCCATTTGGTGAAATTCTGAAGATTTAATGTAGTTGATCATCATGACAGCTCGATTGACTTTTTTGGGGTTGACCATTGACTTTTACAAAAATTGTCCAAGACTTTTCTTAGCGTATTTCGACGCCCTGATCCCAAATCCGCACTTCGTTTTTCCAAATTTAATCGTTTTAGTTGAGTTTTATTAATGGATCCCAATATTATGCTTAGGTGAGATTACTATCGGAGACTTCGGCCTTCCTAGTTCGAACGGCTACGACTCCACATATATATTTATTAATGAATTTTCTACGTGATTACCATAATTAAATTAACATTTATAAGAAATGTTGTATTGTTGGGAAATTATGAAATAATCCTGCGAGATGCACATGTATGCATATTATTACAGGATGCCTTAATTATATTTATGGTTGTGAATAGTATTATGTCGACGTGAATTATCAATTTACCGCTGTATGATTTTATTTACTTTATCTGCTCATCGTGTGCTACACTGGTGTTAGTACTCGCCTGGGCGAGGGCCAGTCTTCACGTGTATGTTCACATCGCACTGTACGCTCACTTTGGATCCATTGTAGGTGCCACTCCTGTCCTAGATTGCTATAGGCAATTAGGACTCGTATATGATGCACATAGCGTCAGTCTTCACATGATTGTAGTACTATAGCGTAAAATGTTATTACACCTAGTCTTGTTCATGTCAAAATACCTCTGCATGAACTCGTGTAATATGTCGATGAGCACCCTATATGATATGTCTGTTTATGTGGGATTATGTGACTACCGGACGTTAGGCAACGGTAAGTATTTTCATATTGTACATGGTATATATTTGGAAACTATACTTGTTTTACAGCGATAAGTTATTACGTTTTCAAAAAAGTTTTACAAAGTTTTATTTTTAGGCCCACTCACTCTTATTTTTCACCCCTCTAGGCTTTAGTAGCAAAGATTTCGTGTCGACGAGGATTTGTGGCAAAACGTTGTTATGGGAATACTACTAAAGGTATAATTCCTCTTTTACATTTCATGTACTTTACTTATACTCTGACATGATGCGTGAAATAAGTTCATTCCCGCTCACATGCACACTCTTCCATTTAGGCACTTTTTAGGTTTAAATTTACTCTCATTATCCACATCACTACATTTTATGACTTCGTCTCCCTCTTGGTGTCGGCCAACACAGCTCGATTCAGAATCCAGATGGACATTCCGGATCGAGTGTGTCAATTTTCCCCTAAAAAAATTCTAAACTTAGAAAATTCACTAAAAGTATACATATCTGTTGAAAACAATTAAAACTCCATAAATTTATAACTCCAATAGTATCCTAAAAATCTGTATATATTTTTATTTTCTACAATGTCCTTTGATCTAATTTTCAGTCAACAGTAACCTATGGGTTATGATCATCACCATATATAGGATCAATTCTCGGTGGGTTCTCGCGGTTCTTTCTGCAGCCTTGTGTTGCAAACCATTGTACAACGTTAACCCTAATATATATTCAAAGTGATTAACATATATATAGGATCCTAATATTCAAAGGGAAAAAAAAAAATCAATCTTCCTAAATAACAATATTAGTCCAGATGACCAAAATAAGCCACTTATAGTTCACTACATTTTCAGCATTACACTTTGTACGCAACTTCCATTGAGTTAAAAATATATAGGACGATCAGGGCAAAAAGAAGGACAATCCTCGTTTTGACTTCTGAGCTTAGGGCCAAAACAAACCCCAACCCTTACCTGGAGGTTATATGGGATAGACAAATAACCGTCCAACTATATATGCCTTAACGGGTGCCCTGCTCTTGCTTTTTTTAAAGAGTAAGGGGCTGGTTCTTAGCTCTTGGTGCCTGCTTTAGCTTGTCCGGGGTAGAGTAATCTCGGCATGCATCAGGAATTAGATGGTAGGCACAGTTCTTAATATTTTAGGCCTAGGTGTTTCTGTTTATTAGCAGCAAACGTTTGCAGTAATATATTCAGGTTGTTCTAAAATTTATTAACAATATGACTGGCACTTAACAAGCGCCTTGGTCAATAGTTTTTAACCTTTTTTTTTCTTTTTTATTTTTATTTTTTATTTTTAATTACTCGCTTCCATAACTAACAACGTTGGTTGGTAATCAATTAATTAACACAACAAAACAAACAACAAAAAACTGATCCATAAATTATTGAATGTGGGTTGGCGTCCTCCATCAAACGACAAAGAAGCACTGGGGGCTAAAGTTTGAGTGCTTTCTGTTGATTCCTCAGTGGTGTGGTTAGACCAAGCCTCGTGCACATAAACAGTAAACTAATCTTGTCCTCAGGAGATTTTCATTTGCCCTTTCGCGTTTCTTATACTGCTGCAGCTAATGAAAGGCAGTCTTAAAGCTTTCTCCTCTTAAATCTTAATGCTTTCCCTATTTGTTATTGGGCACGATAGAGACTTGCCGGTTTTGGTTTCTTTTTTTCTCCACGCTAGCTCTGTCTCATATATATACAGTACTTTGCACAAGCTTTAAAATTTGTCCAGATATATGTTTTGCTATTAAGCTTCTAGACAAAATCTTGCGGACCTACCATACATGCTTGGCTTGCACAAATCATGGCATATAAACATTTGATGAGACTGGGAATTTTGTGCTAGCTACCTATCTTTTGCAAGATTAGTTTTGAATGTGTGTGTGGTGTGTGTGTATGTGTGTATGTATGAATAAGCATTATAAGGAACCTTGAGAATGCAATGTCAATGTAGGAGAAGACCTGCATATACATTATATATTTGATGCGTAGCTGTTACTAGGGGCAATTTATAGGGTCTGATAGACTGTCAATGTGGTGTCATATGGCATAATGGATCAAAGACAAGTAAAAAATTATCAGAAAAGAAGAAAGCTGTACAAATTTGGATTCTAATATCTGATTTGGGCCATGACTTGCCAATTTGAAGCGAACAACTTGCCATCTTTCATACTTTAAATCAATAAAATTTGGGTTATATAATCTTTTATTCTTTAAGATTATCTTTTGATACCTTTTTTTTTGTCACGTTGCGTCACAATGTGGAGAAAGAAATGAATCATCTCAGCCACAAGTCTTCTAGTGGATTCATGATTCCATATACACATGAATCACGTCTTCAAACTTCAAATGGATAAATATATGTATGCTTCTTCATTTTTTTGGTTATTGCTGCCCACTTACTACATAGTTTAAAAGAACAAAATAGTGTTTGACTTTGTAATTTAGACAGGATGGTTGCCTTTTCCCCCGTCTCTTTTTCGAAAAGAAGTTTATATATTTGAAGGTGCTTCAAGCATAAACAGAATTAAAAAAATATGACTAGTGAACAAGATAACATATACGAGCCTCCCTACTTGCATTTCATATTGACTGGGAAAAAGACAACATATAAACCCATAATCCGTACAACATGCATGCCATGAGAATCTTCAATTGCGAGAGAACAAGTTCAACTTCAAGCTCTGTACGTAGAAATTAGAAGACTTTGATCATTGATCAGACCCTAATGCCTTGACTTCAAAGTGTGATGTGACTTCAAAATATACGTGAAGTCAATGTGAGGAAATATTTGGTTTTGATAAGAGAAACATCCCACTTTGAAAAGCTAAAGGACTTGGATTGTCTGCCCTCCCATGCCCTTCTGTTTGTGTGGTCACGGAATATAAAATGTTGACATGGCTTAACCGTGATCACACAAAACAGGAGGGCACGAGAAGTGGGAGGGCAGACAATCCAATTCCAAAGCTAAATACCATTTTGAATATAATCAGTACATTTTATCGTATCCCTTGTCACTTCTTAAGATAAGAGCATGAACAATGCTTGACTACTCAAGATCAAATATAAGTGGAAACTCCTATTCCAAAAAATTTATGTTCGAATCACAAAGTTTTATGCTTATAATTATAACCATTCATATTATGAATCACTCTATAAAAACCATCTCTGCAAAAAATGAATTAAAGTTAAGTTGTTTAGTCAATCTATTATAACAAATATATAAACGATTCGCAATGCTTTTATCGATTCTATTCATCTGTTTTATACAATTCGATAACTAAACGATCTTAACTTTAATTAATTTTTTACAAAGATGATCTTCATATTAATTTATAATATGAACGGTTCTGATCATAAAAATAAAATTCTATAAATAAATAACAAACAATTTTGAGTAGGAACTCCTACTAATCTTTTGAATAGACAAAGATTATTTGAAGAGTATTAGCTATCGTTTTCGGTTCACGAATATAAAACTTAAAAAGTTCATGTTGTGAGCCAATCCTGTATCCAAGCACTTTTCAACGTTACTATGAAAGAGACATTCTGTTTTTCGGATTTCTTTCCCATCATATTTTTTGGCAAGTGAAACTTCTTTTACTCTTTTCCCTACTAATTCTGAGAATCTGTGAATCGTGAATGTTTATCAGTTATAAATCATTTTAAATATTTTTATTTAAAAATAAACATAAATAATATTTGATAAAAACTGATTGCACGATATACAATGAACATACATAATTCACGTATCTTCAAAATTCTCATAAAAATGATTCGAAGATCATGTTGGTACCATCACACCTGAAAAAGGAACAAAATTAGGTAGATATATTGTTCAACTGATGGTACTTTTTTTTTTATTTCAAAAACCATGAATTATGCATTACATATAGCAAACTTCTCTATGCAACGATCGAAAATCAACGATCACAAGAAGTTCCTCGAGGTTTCAACAGATTTTCTGGTTTGGAGCATATGCTAGTGTAGCTACAGTATACTGATTTTTTTTTTAATGATGTCTAGGATCAGGACCTCCCGGACTCAATCGCTTCGGTTTGTGAACAGTTTGCTGCTTTTGCTCGTCTAGTTTTCTCAACCAAACGTTCAGTCGTTCCCTAGCACTTCCGGCCAACGCTTGACTCGACCCGGTTGTGTTCATCTTCTCCCCACTCGGATTGAGAGGCCGAGCTTCAGCGCTCGAAAATAAAAGCAGCATCAGTACACAGCAGGCACAAAATCTCCAGAGCATTCTTCTCTAAATTAAGTGTTTCATAAAAATGATAGGCTTGTAAAGACCATCTGAGAGGGCATATATATAGAGACCCTCAAAAGTGTTGGTTTCTGTTATGATATTATTCAAAGTGGGTGGAAAATAGGACCTCACGATCCCCCATTGTAATGCTTGTTTTGTTGTGTTTTGTTGTTGAGTTGTTTGTACCTTATGACCCCTTTAGCACTAATCGGAAATAACAAATGCTGACCAACTCTTTGTACTCAAACAATAACCTGGGGACATTTAAGCTCAATAAAATTTCATCTCTTACAGCCTCTCAAGCTGTTTGTTCAAGTGATCTTTGCCTTGGGTGCTCTATAACGATAAGGATGATGTCAGAAAGACCATCTTTTTATACCATATTTTCAAGACTGCATGATATGACGGTTGATAGTTGGATTCCTTCTTTAAATCATTAAAAATGGAATTCAACTATCAACCGTCATATCCTGTGTTTACAAAATATGATCTAAGAAGATGATCTACTGAGCATTTTCCTAATGATAACATTGATTAGGGTTTTAAGGCACCTTTTGAAATCAATGGGAGTAGGATAATTAATTTGGCCGGCTTTAGTGGGCTAAAAATTTGACCACATGATATTTTGGTTGATGGTTCGATTCTTTCTTTAAATCATTGAAAATAGAATCTAACCATCAACCAGCACATCATATAGTTTATAAAATATAATATGGTCTACCGAGCATTTTACTAATGATAACATTGATAAAGGTTTCAAGGCACCTTTTGAAATCAAAGAGGAATAGGTTAATTGGTTTGGCCGGCCTTAGTCGGTTAAAAATTAAGACAAGTGAAGCCGCCCGGATTTTTCCTTGTCCATATTCTCCTAGTAACTTTCCATGAGCGAAGGAATAGACTAAGGTCCATAGGTAGTATTACCAATTGATGCCACCCAAAATCCTCAAAATCTTCGGTTACTTTATGTTGAATCTGGAAGTCCATTTTGAGTCCCTGTATTTGATAGCAACCAGCCTATAATTGTGCAAATTTTCGATAGCTTTCTGCTGAACATAGGGTGCATAGTAAGCACCACTATCGCCGTAAGATTTTGTGATGTTGAACGCCATCGAGATCTCCAGTGTCGACGTCGTTTATATTGACACTTCACAGGTTTGGAGAGGAGTTCACGAGCTAAAACGATCCATGGTTTGGGTATGGTGATATATTTTTTAACAGTAGGTGGATAATTACTACGGGCATCCCGGGTAAGCTGGGTAGGTGATTTTAGTTATTGCATGAATTTTAAATTATGTAGTGGGTGTTTTTGGCATATAGAGTTGCCTTCAAATAAATTGGAGAGTGGCAATTAAGCCTTTTAGACGAAAAGAAGAATGTTTGGCTACTTAAGAATTAGAAGGAATTCCTCGTAGCTAATTTACATAATCATGTGTTGATACCTGTCTATTTATTTCTAACAGTTGATTGTCTAAACGATATTAGTTTTAGTTAATTTTTTTTGCCATGCAGTTATATACTGATTCCAATCATAAGCATTAAGTTCCTTAAACAAATCACGGAGTATTTTGAGGATGAACTCCTCGTCCTTTGAATAGCCAAGTTAATTAGACTAGAAAGAACTGCGTTTACATTCAGAATGGGGATGCAAATTACATGCATCTCCAAGTGTTCTGGGTTTTGTACTTGGAACCCAGAGGGGAACGAAGCATACAAAACAAAGTGATGTTTCATGTGTATGTCATTCAGATGCCAATGGTAATTCACAAGTAACATGGAAGAATCCAACCAGAGCACCCGATATCGTCCTAATAAGAACAGAGTAACCGTATTTAGGAAGGACAATATGAAAGAGCGACGCCGAACTAGATTACAAACGATGTTTTTGGCTAATCATTTACATCACAATCGTTGTTATTTTTTCACTCCCTATGTATAACTACAAGAGACAGAACATTGATATAGCTCATGCTAGCTTGTGAAGTTGCAAACTCAAGGCCTGATGCATCGCATTTGAGTTTCAGATGGTCCTTCGAGTAGCAGGTTCTCATTGTCCGAACCAAAGCAGGAAAGAGAAAGCGTGTTACGTTCCTGATATTCAAACAACATAGTAAATCATCACTATCAGTAAGAATGCTTTCAAATAACAACTGTCGGCGATCTCAAACATGTTTGAAGCTCCTTTGACACCAGTTTTGCGGCAAATTTCTGAACTTTATGAATGTAAGTAATTATGAAGGAAAATGCAACTTTATCTCGATGATCAAAACGGAAGACAGAAAAACAGGAAATTAACATCTAAAACAGCCTGAAGGATATCTTTGCTTCGTAGATGGGATGGTTGAGCATCAGTAGATTATTGTTGTTCACAACAGCTCTAACTAGCAGTTCCTTGGCTTCCTCGTGTTTCTTCCTCAGCATGTTGCATATCTGCAAGGGGCAGAGAGAGAGAGAGAGAGAGAGAGAGAGAGAGATCATTATAACCCATGATATATAATTTATAATTATATGCTGCATAAATGACCGATGCATAATCAATCGCAATGACACTGCCTTGCAGTCCTAATTCTCTCTATAATTTAACTGAATTCATAGTTTAGGTGTTTGAATTCTTTAATTATAATGCACACAGAATGTCACCGTAAAACTAGTGATAATTTACTCACATCTTCAAGCTCCTTAGCATACGCTTCAGCCTTTTCAACATTTCCATCATTTTCCATTGCTGAAGGAATATCAAGTTCCATCACATTGATCGCGCAAGGACTACCAAGTCCAGAGGTCGGATGGTCATCTAAGGTTCTGTTAGTCTTGCTCTCCAAATGACTCTCATGAATGCGAACCTAGATCAAACTTACAGAATATTTGAGCAGATACTTTATCCGGTAAAAGTTTCCACCTATTTTACTTCATAGAGACACTTAACAGTCTTTATAAATCATTGATTTTATAGAGTCAGTTGAGATGAAACCTGTTCTGCAACAACTTCTTTTGAAGGTTCTTTGAAATTTCTGCAGGTATTTTTGGAAAAAGAGTGTGATATGTCAGCAGATTCCCAGTAAACCACTTTAGAATACGTAAATAGTAATAGTGTTTTATGCAGCTATTTGCGAAGAAAAATTAGATAGGCTGGAAAAAATGAATAATAAGTTAAATGCGTATATACTAGTAAAAGAGGACCTGGATTCTCTAGGTGACTGAGAAAGGCGCTTTAGAGGCTTTAAGAATGTTAAACCTGAATCTGATCCCTGCAAAATAGCTTCGTGTAAGAAATTGGAAAAGTGCAATAAAATCTTCCCTAATCTTTCAGATAAAATAGAACAGAGCTTCAAATAAGAATGTTATAGTCATGATATCATTACAAAGAGAACTTCAGGAGTTAAAGGAATGGGTTTATAATGGAAGACCTCAAATGTTTTTCGCTTCAAGGAAAGGTTTGGTGACATTTGTTTCTCAACAATCTGGGCAGTCTTTGATTCCACATTTCGTTGCACTTCCATGTTTTGCTCTGGACTACACAGGGATTTCACTTCTTTATGCGGTGTAGCATTCAATGAAACTTTACTGCCACCAATATTCCTACATTTAGAAACATCAAAATATTCAAAATCACAATTAAAACATTTCTGCACAGAAAAGAACTGAAGAATAGGAGTAATTACACTCGCACCGTACTTTGAAATGTTCAAGGTAGAAAGGTCGGTTTTTTTCTTGGCAGGTTTATCAGGAAAAAGTTTATTCCCTTCAGCTGTAATGATCTTTGTGTTCCTCATAGACTCCAGGCTTGAGAGCATGAATTTAGGATTTACACATGTCTGAGTATTAGGTTTAATAGTCTTCTTGATCATGCTGGAAGGATTTGCTTGACAGCTAGAAATCTCCACATGCCTAGAATACACATATTGACAATCAGAAATTTCACTACAAGGTTTTGAGGACCAATAACAATGTTGCTGAACAACGTAAGAAGTAAGTTGTCATGTGCCTGAGAAATAAGTAGTCACATCTTTGGATGGAACATCAGTCGAAGGCCACATTCTCAATGATAAGATATGCAAAGTAAAGTACAAGATGGAACAAGGTCTTTTATAAATGCTTTACCTGAGATCATGAAGACTTTTTCTCAGTCCATTTCCCAGGACAGTTTCCCTTTCTGTTATTTCTTTGTCAGATGGCTGTGGATTCGCAATCAGTTTGGCCCTGTTTGGTACAGCATCAGAATTGAGGCCCTCCCTGTTGATAATTACAAGGGAAGGGACACTGCTATTTAGCATCATCAATAGCTTTATTGTATTTTCTATGAACTAAAATGATGTCATCCTTTTTTTTTTTTGAGCGATTCATAGTAATTAGCCGACCCCACTTAGTGGGAAAAGGCTTTGTTGTTGTTGTTGTTGTTGAGTGATTCATAGTAATACGATGTCAGTGTAAAAACTTTATATATCTATTTATTTAAAACAAAAGGATCGCTGGAATATTGTGCCTAGAGTCATCAGCTGATATTACTTTTAAATTTCAACATTACCTTCCATATGTTACATGTTTGGCTTTCATTTCTTTATCAACTAACACAGGAGTATCAGGCAAATTGCTTCCAATTTGTGCACCATGAGCATTAGTAGCCACCCTGTTGAAGATTATCCAAAACAGTTTATAACTTAAATGCCTACTATTCAATTGTTATGGGAAAGTTCACTGTATCACTGACCCTTCAATTGCTGGACGTAGATGCATGGTATCAATCCTTTTGATTCCAGATGAGAGACCTTTTGCTCCTATTAATGATGGCTGACACATTTGAGATCCAGCTTCTTCCAATCTCTTAGAAACCTTTGAGTGGAATTCTCCACTTTTGCTTTCATTTGTCAGCGTAGCTTTATCAACTGCAGATTCACTGCATCAAAAGAGGGAAAATGTAAATGACGCGTTGATACTAAAGCTCAAATGTTTGCTCCTATCAGAGGTATCTACACAGTTCAAGAGCATACCTGTTATACATACAGCTTAGAGTCCATTCGTTGTAAGCATTTTTTTTTTTTCCCAATTACATTATCATAAGCATGTGCAAGTACTCAACTCAAAAATTAAATGGTTCTATGCATTTCATATAGTTTTAGTAATAGATGCACTTGATTTCTGATTATTGTTGGTTTCTGTATTCAAAACCATTTTGACTCGTTACAATTTCTACTTCTTATAGTTCAAAACATAAGTCAGTGACTTGAAGGATGGAATCGATGAAACAAAGGTGGCAGCTATCGATATGCTCAAAGATTTTCTGACCTGCTCTCTGCAGACAAAGGAAGCTTTAAAGTGGAATTTTGGTCATCCTTGATACATTTGATGTTATGTAGTGTCTTCCTTGAGACGAATGTATTGGAATTGTCTTCGAGATCTAAGTGATCTATAGCTGATTCAGCATTCTCAGTCGAGATATCACTGCCTAACTTTGGTTCAGCGTTTTGTGTAGATATGTCACTGCCAGACTTACAACCATCACCATTATTGCTATCTGTATTAGCGATGTTTACTGAAGATGAATCCTTCAAAGGCAAGTCTTCACTATTAGGACCATCTCCTGCTGACATTTTCTCATCAACATCTTCTTTTCCACTTGAAATGGTATTCAAATCTGTGATCTGAAGACAACCATCATTCTTTCCTTCAAAAACGGTACCTCCATTTGAATCAACTCCCCCTACAAGTTGACCAGACAGGTCATCTGTTGCTGGCTTAGCATATGGTTCTGTGGCCATCTCCTTCTCAGATAAATGAATTTGCTGATCTGATTCTTCAACATTATTAGTCATTACTTTTCCTGGAGACCTTGGACCATGGGGAAGTTTCAGATTTTCTGATCTAGTTTTTGATAGGCAATCATCACTGATAGAATTAACCTTGCCTGAACCAACTAATGAAGTATCAACCTTTAAAGGGGCCACTCTCTCAGAACCACCATCAAGTGTTCTAATCTCTTCAGCCAGATCGATTTTAGAGCCCTGAGGTCCTCTTCTATCAGAAAGAAACTCTTTTCTGCTATCTTGGTTCTTATTTGAACTTTTTTCACTTTTCGTTAAGCTTGAGTCAAGATCGAAATCATCCAACCCACTTCCAAAAAAGAAAGTGTCAGGTTCAAGTACATTTATATTCCTTATGTAATTCAAATAACGAAACAACAAGAAAATGCAGAGCTTACTCATTGAAATCAAAAGAGAATTTAAAGGGGTCTTGTTTCCCTTGACGGTTTCCTTTGGAAGGTTCTTCTTCAGATTTCTCCTTGGTTTTTGCAGCTTTTCTGGGCGGGCTTGAGAAATCAAGGTCTGGCATGTCCATTTTGAAAGACGATATCTTGCCAAAGTCACCATCCAGATTGAAATCCATATCCCTGAACAAAAAAGAGGAAAAGGAACTTTATAAGAGTTGTCTGGGATTTCTAGACTCAGCCTGACATACATTTATTGGAGCTGTATCTGCATAACTGGAATAAGAATACTTGAATCCCCAATTCTATCCTCCTTTTCAAAAAATTTGCCACATATTGCCCCGAGTACCAGATACACCAACAAAACTCATAAAGGTAGATAATTTACCCACGATAGCACACAAAAGTGTCACATAACTGTCATGCAAACCTTTAAGCTCTAAATATAAGGAACCTATTAAATGTTTAGCAAGAAAAACACTTCGCAGTACTTACAGCTTCTCAAAGTCAAACACCTTCTTCTTGCCTTTGGAGCCTTTGGAAACTGTATCAAAGCCAAAATCCATTCCGTCATCTTCCATTACTGATATTGATTTCCAGGAGGTGAGAAATTCGTCTCCAATTTCCTCATCTGTTATAAGAGGAACATAGGATCTGATTACATTGTTCACGTCAAATGAAAAATTCAGGCTATTAACTCTCACTCGGACATTCTTCTCGTATACGATGACTTACACAGTAAAGATAAAGGTTAAGGGTAACCAAGAGAATACCTAGAAATGAACTTTTTCCTTTTTGATTAACCGAGGAAGATTTTGCCTTCTCTGATTCTGCCATAGTCTCAGACTTGTAGACTTTATTGTAAACCTCTGCAAACATTCAGTAACTGTTACCGCGTATTCCAAAACAGAAAAAGGATTTCAGTCCTTGTCCACATTAAGTATTTTCCATCCTACCAAACCGACATTCTTACAACAAAAATTTAAAGAGGACTGAGAAAATTATGAACTTCATTTTGCAAAAACTTGTAATGATCAGTATATCACAGAGCAAAGCTAAACATAATACACACAGAATTAAATCCGTAGTGTAAAATAAACTGTTAACTGCTGTGCAATTTATTAGGAAAATTCAGTGATTAAGCAGAAAAAATTAATCAATTGACAATTAAGGACTAAAATTGAAACGATAACCAAAGGAACTAGCCAAAACATTACTCTCGCCTAAATTTGAATAAAAAACGGTTAGTAATAGGAGCAATAACACATTAGAAAACATGAAATTAGAGATTAACAAAGTAATCTAGATATCAAACATGATTCCGCAGAGAAAGAGATTTGAAAACTCTACAAATCGAACAGTAATCTACAAGATGAACATATGGAATTCAAATTCGAGCGATTCTACGATCTACCAGAAACTCAACATTAGGCTCAAACAAGAAATCGATTACATTCTACTTGCATGCAATTTTCCGAGAAATAAGCAAAATGTCCTGGAAAATACACGGAATGGATCAAGAAATGCACGAAACGAACATGATGGAGTTCAAAATTCAAGCGATTCTACAAGCTACCACAAGCTCAACATTAGGCTCAGCAAACAAGGAAATCGATTACATTCTACTTGCATGCAATTTTCCGAGAAAATAAGCAAAATTTCCTGGAAAATACACGGAATCGATCAAGAAATGCATGAAACGAAGGGCCACAGTTCAAAAGTCAAGCGGATTTACTCGGTCCAAAAAGCATTGCACCGCTCGCGAATCCGAAAAGCCATGTAAAACGAAACGATTAGGGATTTGAGAAACTCACCGATTTCAGAGTCGAAAGATGAGAGAGAAACTGTGGAGGTGCGAGTTATGAGAGAGAGCTGCTTGGCAAAGTGATCCGACCAACCAAATGTGCGAGTATTTATACTTCTCCAAGTTTGAAGAGGCGCGGAGGATGCCTGTGACGTATTAGCGCGCTCTTTTCTTTTTCTTTTTTTTGAACAAACATAGTATGTACGCTAATATCATCTCTAATGATAGGCTAAAAGCCAAATTAGTTCCTAAAATTTCTCTTCAAACTCACTCAAACTCAAGCGGAAAATTTGGGCTAAATGCTAAATGCTAAACCAATACCAGATTTCCCCCAAAATTTAGCCCAGAAATCGATGTGGGCTCCACCGAACCGAGTGAAAATATTTATCGAAATTTAAATTTTTTTAGATTAAAATGTTCATAAAATTAATTTACGATAGTTTACATATTTATTTTTAAAAAAATTAATCTAAGAAAAAAAATAGCCTAAGTTTATTCTTTAATAATTCCGAGCTAAAATTTTAGATTAGAACGATTGGAGCAGAAAAACTGTTTCTGAGCTAAAAGCTAAATTTTTCGGACTAAAATATTTGACTCTTAGTCCAACCATTCGAGATGATCTAAGTGGCGAGGAATTGGGCTAAACCTTATAATAGAGTTGTCATAATAATGTGATTTAATTTTGCTGTTTAACCAGCTGATTTGGTGCGCAAATACAAATCGATTAGGCGTCGAGCGCAATGAATCAATGATCCAACACTGGTTTGGGCCCGCTAAATTTGCCACATGGATTTCAGCCCAAATTAAAAGGGCCACAGTAATGAGTGGTTGGATTTTTTTATTTATTTATTTTTTTTTTTTTGAAATTAGGGTGGTTGAAACTTCTTGTTGAAAGTGTCACACTCAGCAGAAATGGCATGCAACAATGCCTCTCAAATAAAGTTGACGCTGCGGCATGCTCCACGTCGCTCCTTCAAACACCATCCACATGGCCTTTTTTTTGGTAGACCATTTTTATATATAGTTATGACGGATTCTTAGAAAAATAATATGCAACTACAATATTTATACGTATTTATTACAATTATCATCTATCAGTTGATGTAATATATGTAAATACATAGAATTTAAAATAATTATCATTTAACCTTAGAAATAATAATTATAATAAAATACGCGTAAGTATAAAAAATATCTTGAATGCACGCGAAGTTTTGTATTTAATTTTTCGTTTTCAAATATCGCTATGCAAAAGTGAAAAGAATTCTAGTTCCGAACAATGCATTTTCTTTTTTGTATCGTTGGAAATAAGAAATGTAGATTAATTAGTGATGTGAGAGTAATAACTATTCTATATAAATCCCCACACCATAATATGTTGAACAAGAACCCCAAACCAACACCTACCAAGTAAAAGCAACCAAAAATGCAAATCAAAATCATCGAAACCAATGTCATCGTTCCATCTTCGCCACCATTTACCGACGATCACTTCCTCCAACTAACCCACCTCGACAACGACCCCAACCTCCGCGTCACCTTCCGCTACGTCCGCGCCTACCACAACACCAACTCCTCCCCCTCCCCCTCCTCCTCCTCCAACCCCTCCCACGTCATCTCCGCCGCCATCTCCGCCGCTCTCGTCCACTACTACCCTCTCGCCGCCACTGTCCGCCCCCGCCCCGACCGCCGCTTCGAGCTCTTTTGCTCCAACGGCCAAGGCGTCCCCCTCATAATCGCCTCCGCCGACTCCACTCTCGATTCGGTCGGATACCTCGATGACCCAGCTGCGGATTTTGTCGAACACTTGGCGCCCGACCCCAACCCGGAAGAGGCAATGTCCACCCCGTGTATGCTGCAACTCACGGTGTTTAACTGCGGCGGGTTCACTCTCGGAGCCGCCATTCACCACTCGCTGTGCGACGGAATGGGCGCCACACAGTTCTTCAATGCCGCGGCCGAGTTCGCTCGCGGGGCGATTCGGGCGTCGGTTGAGCCGGTGTGGGACCGGGCGGGGTTGCTGGGACCCAGAGACCCTCCCCGAATCGGCGCACCGGTGCTGCACGAGTGTCTGAGTTTGGACAAGGGGTTCCCGCCATACGGACAGGCGGAGGCGGTGGGGCCGGTTGTTAGGGAGTGCTTTCATGTGAGAGACGAGTGGTTGGAGAAATTGAAGGGGGAGCTGTTGGACCAGGGTGGGTTGAACTTCACCACTTTTGAAGCTTTCGGTGCTTTTATATGGCGTGCCAAGTAAGTTAAAGTTGCTTTAATTCGTCGGATTAGGATTCTCTTCTATTTTCTTTTCATCATCTTTCATCTTCTCTTCTCACGTTACTCTTGTTATAAAAAATTAAAAAATAAGAAAAAAAATGTTAACGTGTCTTAATCGTAACTGTTCAAATAGAAAATGAGAGAAAAATAGAAGAAAAAATCCTACTCCTACTTCGTCATACCAAATTAAGAAGTTTTTCAGTATTCCAAAAAAAATTTCATACATTTGAACTTTGACCTTCAAAGCACCTTAATTTGGGATTGTGGCATTTTGATGTCGAAACTTCAAAGCGTCTTAATTTATTATTATGCGGTTCAATTTTAAGATGCTTTGAAACTTCAAGACAAAATTGCCACAATCTCAAAGTTATGACTAAAATTAATATTTTGGGTGATGGATGGCATGAAACAGGATTAAAGCCATAGGGCTTCCAAGTGACGAGAAGGTAACATTTGCATACTCAATCAACGTACGAAGACTAGTGAACCCTGCATTACCAGCTAGCTACTGGGGCAACGGTTGCGTACCAATGTACGTGAACCTCACCGCCAAAGAACTAACCTCGAAGCCGCTTTCGTCCGTGGCGGATCTGATCAAGAAGAGCAAGAGCAACGCCACGGACGAGTACGTCCGCTCGTTCATCGACTTCCAGGAGCTGCATTACGAGGACGGGATCACGGCGGGGAAAGAAGTCAGCGGGTTCACTGACTGGAGGCACTTGCGCCACTCCAGTGTGGATTTTGGGTGGGGAGGTCCGGTGACTGTGTTGCCACTTTCAAGGAACTTGCTAGGGAGCGTTGAGCCTTGTTTTTTCTTGCCTCCGTCGTCGTCCTCGGCGGGTGTGGGGAAGCAGGATGGGTTCAAGGTTTTGGTGACCATGAGGGAGAGTGCTGTGCCGGCTTTTAGAGAGGAGATGGAGAAGTTTGGCTGCCTAGAGTTTGGGTTGCCTTGATGTTTTTGCAAGAACACTCACTGTGATATGTGCATTATTTTTTGTTATAATAATACATCATCAATGTAATAAATATGGAAACTATTAAATCATCTGATTAGGTTTTTATGTGCTGAAAATACAACCAAAAGAGGTCACAAAACACACCCAAAAAAAATGCTAAACCACATTAAGCTTTTATTTGGGGCCTTTGAAGGTCTGTATGGCACGATATATAGTAAACAATTGTTGTATTGTGGTGTACATTGTCAGCCGCCTCATTTGTCACCTAGGCTTCTAGGGTTTTCTTTATTAGCCATTTTTGGGCTTCTACTGTTTGACTCCCTGTGGACAATCTGTTTTGGGTTGAAATCATTTTATGTTTTTTTTTCCTTTATGTATATTATGTAGTTGCTGCAGAAAAAACCTTTGCTCATATTTTATTTGCATACGTGGCGTCTTTTTTTTGTATGCCAATTATTTCTTAGCCTACCTACGGTATATTATGTCCGTTTACATCATGAATGTAATCAACCTTCTAACCTCTAAAAAAAAAAAAAAAAAAAAGAAAAGAAAAAAAGCACACCCAAAGTACAATTTACATCTAATTAT
>JADOBS010303471.1:0-19426 GCA_015708375.1 Cydonia oblonga
TTGCTTCCCTGTCTCTGTCCATTTACATACTTACCTACACCAGTGACCGGAACAATCTAGTGAAGGTCACAAACTTGATACTTTCTGTTGTACCAAAGTCCTCGCTGATTTTGTGCATCAACAGAGGCAATTGCGCTACTTGACGACATTGTTTCCTCATCGAAGACTGCGTGCAATGAAACTACAGGTACGTGCGACACAATCTGGGGGCTGGTTGAGACCATGGAAGAGGAATCGATGAAATGCAAGGAGCACGCAGCGTGTATCTTCCTACTTAGATGCCAGAGCTGCCGAGAGAAGTACAGAGGATTAATACTGAGAGGAGCAACGCCCAGACTGCTTGAGCTGAGCGTGGATGGGACGTGGACGGCTAAAGTCACGGTACAGGAGTTGTTGTTTCTCTTGAAAGACTATTCCAATTATGGTTCAAGAAACAAGCAGTCGAGGAAAAAGGATATAGAGCAGATTATGCAGAACATTGATGCGGCAGGAGAAAAAGTTGATGGGATGAGTACAACGGTATTGAGGCTGGTGGAGGAGATGCTTGCAAAGATCAGCAGTGGACGATGATCTCGACCAAACTCTGAGCTTTGCTATCTACGAGGACAACGCCGCCTTTTTCTCTCTTTTTTGACAGAATCAACGGTTGAATTAAAAGTACAGCAGGCAAATCGAAAACAATCACAAGAGCTTAGAAAACACCACATCAAAGCAGTCTCATAACAAATCCCACTATCAAGATAAAACCATTCAACGGTATTTTGGAACAACAAATCACTTGTGTAAGCAATCAACTACGGAAAAGAATAGTGAATATTTTTGTAACTATAGACGGCTTAGCTTCGGGAAATCATGCCACCCTCCAAAAACGAACGTATAGTGTAGCTACCATTTTCTCCTTTCATACAAGAGCTTATTTAATTGACGTTATAACATCTTTCTACAAAGAAAAATATATATATAGGGCCTCTACACCCGTGGCAGAACCCGGCATGGATTAGAGTTCGTTTCAGCCTGACCTTCTATAAAAGCTATAGGCCACGGCCACTGTTGCCACTGCTCCAACCACGGCGGCAGCTGCAAGAACATCGCTTTGCTCCCAGTTCCCAATCCAGCTTGACAGCTTCCCTAAGGCATCTTTCCTGGCACACGACTCTCTGGTTTCTTTCAGCTTCTTTTCCTCACTTCCACCGTTCTGCTCCAAACTTACTTCTTTGCAGCATGTAAATCCATTACTATTAGCACCTTGGCAACAACCTGAAAAGTTATCATTTTTCTGAATCTGATTGTCGTTTTCTTGGGGCTTCTCCTCGATTTTCTTACTTTCTCCTCCATTTGAAAGCTTCGGGTCATTAATTTTTTCAGCTTCATCAGAAGATACTCCCATTTGGGCCCTGTAAGGAATGAAATTGAATTTCGTGTTCAGTTATTTAAAGATTCAACTCTAAGTTTCGTCAATAGCTATTGAGTAAGAACAGGTATGATCAAGCTTAATAAACAATTTTACAACAATTAATCAGAAGAACATTACAAATCAGAAACATATACAGGGTAATGCCGTTATATCCAATTCGCTAGATCTGTTTCGCTTTCTCCATCTCTGTAAAGTGCCTACTTGACCCCATCCCCGTTCCCCAAACCACCTCTGGTTTGGTTTATCAACAAAAAAAGGTAGTTTGATTTGGTTCCTCGATGTTAATGCAACTCTATAATCTATCATACAACACTAGAAATAATCAGCAATCGAAAAATATGACAGACGCTTCAGTTCCAGTGAAATTTTCATCAGAAGGGGGTAAGCAAAACCAAAAACACACAAACCTCCAAAGTCGTTCGATGATCTATCCCTTCCCAATATGCTGATCAAGCACTTCTGGCACATCATCAGGAGTGACATAGCCATACCTACAATGAATAATACATAATATTCACATTCCTTCATCAATCCCAATACAACAATTTTTAAATTGTTATGATCCGGATATTACCAATGGCCTTTTATGCTTCCATCTGAACCTGGGCTGTAGATAATCAAGTTTCCAGCACACTTGTGGCCTCCAATGTGAGAGCAAGCAGTAACAAATACCTGATTCGTCAATCCTCGCAGCTCAGCCTCCTCTTTGAACTTATCAATGAGAACAGGTCCACAAACACCACATCTTTTATCTCGACTACCATGTGCACATACAAATACATGCAAGCCAGTCAACCCCTCTTGCACTCCGGAAGCCCATGGTTTGTCATTCAGAATGACATCATCAACAAAGCTGTCCACATTCGACTCTTTCAAGCCCCTTTGATCGAGAAACAAAAACAACCTCAGAATCACAAAAAGAAATTTACAGGAAACAGTAACCTAACACTCTTCAATTCCTTGTAAGGCAAGGAATTAGTCATAAACTGAGACATTAAATTCAATTCCTAGAACTAATTTCAGAAGCTAACACAAATCTAATTATCTATTTAATTCAGTAAATTCAGCACAATCTCGTAGTCAAAAGAGAAGTCGTAACAGAAATAGAACACTAAATGTGATTGTAACTTGCATTCAATCAATTTCCATGAAAATCACGAGAACTTTTTTAGGTCAAGAACACGGCCCGGTACGCCAAATGTCATAATACAATTGGTTGAAAACTTGAAAGTTTACAACCAATTGTATTGCTACTCTCAGGGTACCTGCCGTGTTCCGGTACATTGAGAAACCTCTAGAAAATCACTATAACCTCAGATTAAACAAGGAAAATTTCAAGGTATCAACACCAAAACTAGTCCAAAACACACTAAATTAGCTCGATTTGAGACTTCATACATCGAAATCGGAAAATCATAAACTCTGTCTCTAGCTAGCAATCATCTAAATCTACAAGTCAAATAATGCAAATCTGAAGAATCAAAACACCACTCACTAGTTAATTATCTAAATCCAATAAATTCCGATTTAAGTTAAAGCAACTACAATACAAAAACCTCAAGAAACCAACGTGAATTTACCTATATTTGATCATTTGTGGGAAAATCAACACATCGCCGTCGGAAAACTCAGTTCCTTCGCGTCCTTCAATTACTGTCAGCAACGTCTATCAAAAACCAAGAAATAAAGTGAGTAACGGAGTCACCTCAGCTCAACACCAGAACTCAGTAGCTCCAGTAAATAAGAAACGGCAAGAAAAAGCGATCCGAAACGCCGATGAATTGAGCTGCAAAGCGGACCTTAACGGCCATGTCGTTCTTGCGAACTTTGAGAGCGGAGGCGAAGAATTTAGGGAGCGGATCGGACTCAGAGCCTTCGACGCGCGACGGCCAGGCCGCGGGGTTCTTGTAGCAGAGGAAGACGTGGCGGTCGTAGGCGTTGACGGTACCGGCAAGTTTTTCCTTGAACATCTCCGATCTCTTGAAACCGAACTTCTCGTCTTCGGCGGCTGTGACGGCGGCAGAGAGGTCGTCGGAGGCCATTGCTAGGGCTCGGAGAGGAGGAAGGAGGGGTTTAGCAGGGGTTGAAGTTGAAAACGATGAGAGGGAAAGAGCGTTGTTGTTTGGTTGTTGGTGTTGGTATGGGCGTAGGTGCGCAATGCGCATACAGCGCACGATGGGGTTTCTACGGATCGGAATCGGGAAGCGTGGGACTGGGCGCGTGGGATTTGATTTGTAGTTCATGTACATACCTCTTTTGATATTTCCGATCATATTGGAATTTGGAGGGAAACTAAAAGATGATTTGTGGATTTTTTTGGCGGTAGTTGGAGGGAACTGATTGAGGGTGAAATTGTAAAATCACTAAAACTTGGTGATGTGGCAACCTGTAATTCGGCCTTCACATTCTGTCAAGAAACAGGCTGGTCACTTCGTTGACAATGTCAAGCCGTAAGTCTTTAGCCCAACGTGGACAACTTGTGGAAGTCTTGTTTCTTTCATTTATTTATTTCTTGAGAATGACTTTTAATATTTGATTTAATTTGTTTAGGTTAATTATTGAACTTAATTTGTCAATGATACAATTTAGGGTGGTGCTATTCACGTAACTATTTTTACTTCTCGCATATTTTTTGTTAATTTCTGTCTTTTATCTTTTTCAATTCTTTCGATCTGACGACTAAAAATTAAGAGGGTTGTGTGGAAGGTAAAAGAGTTTTTGAATAGCACACCCCTACCATTTAATATGGAGTGTAGATTTCAAACAACAATTGATTTTTAAGATGACGTCTTTTGTTTTTTTATTTTTCACGTTTGAGTTTGAAATGAGAAACATAATCTATTATATTATTCTCGTGATGCTTGTTTCAGTTGAAAAAAAACTATTGTTTTCCAACAAAAAATAAAGAAGTGTAGGGTAAGGACAACATTTAAATATTTACGTTGAGAGTAAGGATAAGAAAGAGGTGTGTAAAATTCATTTCCATTCATTCATTTTCGTGTTGTGTATGTTGGTCTTTCAATTATTATGTTGAGAGTAAGGAAATAATTTGTAGTTGGCAATGTCAAATTACAACCCTAATTGAAAAACATCTTGTTTGCTGTAATGACCTATAAAGGCTTACGGCGGATACATAGGCACCCACAGACAAGGAAGGGCATATGAAATGGTTCGAAGAGTTGAAAAATAAGCATAGATCCAGAAATTCTCGAATATTTGACTGTTCCGAGCAATATGTAGGCCGAAAGGAGTACGATAGATAAATAGGTTATTCAAAGTAGGGATTCATAAACATCAAGGAAGTATACTTTCCTCAAAAAATTTCAATGCAAGTGCATTTCCTCAAATCTCAGGAACTACCAGATTGTAATGCTTGCAATGGAAAGGAACCATTGTGTACATGTAGCACCCACATGAATCAGTTGGAGACTTGTTTTTCATCAGAGGAAAACAAGGGCTAAGAATCAAAAGAAATCAATCTCTAAATAATTACCCGAAGGCTTCAAATCAACGCCCGGCATCTTCCCGTTTATGGGTTCTTTCGGCGTGTCAGGAGTCTCCAACATGTAGTGCTTTGGCACCTGGGGTGGAGTTGTACAGCGAATCAGTGCCCAATTCACGCTTTGGAAAAACGGATGTTGTTTAACTTCTGTTGCTCCCCGCCTATACGCAAGACGAAGCTGTGGCTCCTTGACAAGTAAACCTCTGATCAAGTCCCTGGCTGCAAAGCTGACAGAAGGCGACTCTGGAAATCTTAAAGGCTGGCCAACCACATTAAACAAAGTAGCCCGGTTTCCTTGCCCCTTGAATGGAGTTCTTCCGAACAAAAGCTCGTAGAGAAAGACTCCAAAGGTCCACCAATCCACAGCGCTGCCATGGCCTTCACCTTTAATGATTTCAGGCGCCAAGTACTCGTGTGTTCCCACAAAGGACATTGATCTAGCACTTGTCGGTTCTGCAACAAGTTCAGGGAGAGGGCTCACTTGATTGCATACATCATTATCATTCTTCTTCACTTTGATCTTTTTATCTTTCTTGGGTTTGCCCTTGAAAAAGCGTGGACCAAAACATGTGGGCGTAATGCAATCCGGCTGCATTACACAAGTTGGCTGGATGCATGCAGGCTGAACACAATATGCTGATTTCTTTGTCTCCAAACTTAAGTTTGAAGATCTTACCAGGGTGGGGGAAACGGCACATCTTAAGGAAAGGTCGAAATCTGAAAGCATTATATGTCCATCTTCCCTCACCAAAACATTCTCTGGTTTGAGGTCCCTGTAAACGATCCCGAGCATATGCAAATATTCCAAGGCAAGAAGAACTTCAGCCACATAAAACCTGCAAAAACAAACGGGAGATTAACACACACGAATTATTATCATTAGCATGTCCCCAGCACTGGCAAATAAACGTGTGCAGAACACTTGATCCTCCTAGTTTATAGGTTTACTCCTAATCAAAAACTAAACTGAAAGGAGAAGTATGAAGGAATATCTAACCTCGCAGCATGCTCCGAAAAATGCTTCCCAGGTTGTTTTTGTCTGAGTGCATGCAGATCACCCCCGGAACAAAACTCCATCACCAAACAAGATACCTTCTCCGTCTCAAAGTGCGTATACAATGCTGGCAGGAAAGGATGATCCAGAGATTGCAGTATTTCCCTCTCCATCTGAGCCCTAAGAAGCTTTTTCCTACTTGCCAGTAATGCTTTATCCATAACCTTCATGGCGAAATAAGTCTTAGTGCCAATCAGTTCAGCTAAATAAACGCTGCCTATATCTCCACATCCCAGTGTCCTCAGCAACTTGAAATGCTCCTTACCCAGCGTTCCATCATGATGAGATCGCGCAGCTTGCACCGCTTCCCATCTAATATCATTTGCCTTGTGGGGCTTGTACATGGCATTGCTCAAACTACTGGAGCTGCTCTCATCGCTAACATCGCTGCCAGTGCTGCCTCTATAGATGCTGGTCGTCCTGCTCTCAATAAGATCACAGGAATTAGTAACTTCGCTGCTTTCAACAGACTTCTCCACACTGCTGGTACATTCACTGACTTCTGTATTGGTGAAACTCATCTTGGCTTCACAATACAGAGAGGCAGAATATAAACTGTGCTGAGGGCTTGCACAGTGAGAAATGAAGTGGCTATTTTTCTGCCCGGCTACTCCTTTATAAGGAACCAAACCGTGATTTACAGATTCCAGATATCTACTCGAATCACAATCATTAACCGGATGCTTGACGCTTGATTTTGCTTCCAGCACGGAAACCTTATTCAGATAAGAAGTTTCGGCAGATTTGTTAAGAACATCATTCGGGCCTCCATGTTCGAGTGTTCCTTTATTCGAATTGTGGTAGTGTTTCCCCATATGAAGAAACTCTTCCTGCTGCATGCTATGATTAGTTGCCTTGTTGGGGTTCTTTTGATTATTTACAGAACCATTTGAGTAGCTGTCTGTCTTCACCGAATAAGTATGCGCAGTCACGCAGGATGGCAACGAAACCCCTTCACTTCTTGATTGTTTTGGAGATGAGGGCTGAGAAGGACGAGGAGTCCCAGTTGTGGAAGGAGGGTTCTTGCCTACCTCAGGCGGTGCAGAATAGCGAATTTTCGGCAAAGAATTAACCCCATCAACCAGTGACCCCATGGCTTTCACACAGGCACTGTCACTGCAAAATTCAACTGAGCACTATGATAATATGATATGTAACAATCTCACCACTAAAGGCATTAAGTACAGAATCATCAACTTAAATTGTCTTCCAAAATTCAAATTAACAAGTCAGATTGCTTCAGAGCCGTCAATTCGAAACACAGAATCAACAAAAAATCTGCAACAATATACAGTCAAAGAAAATCCCAGATGAACCGAAATTCAAGATACAAGCTTTAATTCACAATCTAATTAATGGCAGCGCGGAAGGGAAAAAATTGCATTTCTTCGACAATCCGAGGCTAACAATACCCCAAACGCCATTTTTGGTGGCAAGAAAATGTTCGAGGGGGGAAAATATATCAAAAAAGGATCACTTGACAAAATTTTCAACACAAATTTATCTTTTTATAAAACCCAGAAACCCAAATTCTCCAGTGACTGAACCCAAGTTCTAATTTTGATTCTTTTCAAAACCAAACCCGACTTCCATTTTCTTTTCGTATCCCACAGTTTCTCGGCAACCAGACAGCAGAACAACGCAAAAGAACCTCAAAGCAAAAACCCAATTAGCCAAAGAGAGCTTGGAAAAATTACCTGATCAGAGGAGAGAGAAAGCAGACGACAGCAAGCAATCTTGCATGGCTGGTGGGCACAATGAGAGAGAGAGAGAGAGAGAGGATAGAGAGAGACCCAAAGAGCGAGAGCTCACAGAGAAAGTGAAACGACTTTGAGGGGTCTCTGTTTTCTATCTTTTATCTTTTGGATTTCACTGAAGAGCTTCAGATCCGATCGAACAAGAAATCCAGAGGAGGATCAAGCAACAATTCGCAAGCAAAGCGCAAAGCTTAAAAAGCCGTCTTTGTCTTTGGATGTTTTCTTTCCAACGTATTTTGTTCTCTGAGAGGAAAATACGGTGGAAAGAACGTCTCTTTGCTTTGTTCTTCTTGTGAAAAAACTCGACTTTTTAGTTGTATCATGGCATGGCGCACGAGAGATATTTTCGAAAACAGAGTCTGATGCGGTAAGTTTCACAATACAATTGACTAAAAAATTTTCATGTGACGCGTTATTCTAAAATGCGTAGAAAATACAGTTTGATGCGCTAAATGTTATAATATAATTGGTTGAAAAAATTTCATTTGACGTATAATGTATCAAATCGCATGTTCTTAAAAATGTGTTACGATAATTGTTTTCAATTTATTCATTGAGATATTTTGACAATTACAATGAAAACAACCAACGCAATAAATCTTTAGGAACCCATAACGTTGGTTAATTGAAAAAAATGTCTCTCAGCTTGAGAAATTGTGAGTGTGCTCTTAACCAATAACTCGCTTGGACAATTCAATCTTTAAATTAATGAATTGGTATCATGAATGTCTAGAATTATTAGCTGGTGATCTGACTAGTAATACATTTTTTTTTCTCAATGTTTGAATTCTCGGTACAATATATTTTGAGGCACTCAATCGAACCTACATGGCAAGGATGTAGATTTTTCAAACGTATATTTATAAGATATGAGGAATTAAATGAAGAAACCAAACCCAAATCTTGTACTAGCCTCATTCTACAACTACATACTCAGATGCAATATCATACGCAATTATACAGTATCAAACTCAATTTTCTTTTATTAATTTTCAGTTATCATATCCTGTCTTCAAAATGTAACTTATTTTCCGAGCTGCCAACAACAACTCCATTTACATTATACACGAGCAATGCAATTATGAATACCACATGGCTCCTACATTTTTTCAAGATAATTATGTCCAAGGACGAATGCATTTTGTAAACAAGGTGGTTCTAGGACTACCAAGAGTTTAGAAACTATACATGTGAACGTCTTTCGATGATCTTCTAAATTATTGGTATTAGTCATTTTTGTGTCTACCAAATATTCAACGAAATGCCTCACTGAATTAACTGAAATTTTTTCATGCACTTCGAGCTCTGTTTCTATCTGAAAAACTTATAATCTTCCAAAATTTGAATCTTAAATCCGCGACTGTTTATGTCATCCTTTTTATCCCATAAATGATAGAGCATAGGTCCTCAACATTGTCATATTTTCAAGCATTCTTTCTCCTAAAATATTATTTTATTTTCTCCCTAAATTCTAATAATACAATGCTAATAATTATTTTTTAATGGAATCTAATCAAAGAGTGGAAAACATCCAACATCTAGAATGTAACTGGACAATGTTTTGATTGACCAATTCAGGGAGTAGACATAGGACTTAATTTTCAGTTTTTAAAACATTATTTAGGTCCAACATAATTAAATTAAATTATAATTAGTCGTAATCACATGGGGATTAAGTTACCGCACAAATCTCGTTAACTCCTTTCGCGGGAACCAGGAGGGAGGCCTCGCATGCGCGCACGTGAACACCAGCGACAGAGCACGTGGACGGCTGTCATGCCCGTCGCATGAATCTACGGTATGCCCGCGGTGAAACTAAAAGATATGTTTAATCTGGAAGGACAGGGCGCCCGTACGAGAAATTTTTCAATATGTCGAAAATATAATATGTTATACAAAATGTCATTATAGAAGCAATTTTTTTTTTTTTCAAATATTCAACTATTTATGTTATGAAATTTGGTGTGCTAGTCTATTTTTCCGGCAAGCTGAAAGATCTCTCCACAATCACACTAGTGGCTCCCACTAATTCCACTATGCGGGGGGATTTGTGGGGCCGAAGGTGGTGTTTTAATTGTAAAATCAATTTTAGTACCCAATGTTACGTGAAAAAAAAACTTATATTTAACATTGTGTATTAGTTTATCGGAACACCTTAATTGCGATAAACACGAGTTATATAAGTCATTCTCGTGAAATGTCTTTTCTTTTCCTGTTATAATATCGATGTTAAAAAATAAAAAATAAAAAAAGTCATTCTCGTGAAGGTGACCAGATGCACGTAACATGCTTTTCTAACGATGTGGGACCCAGAAAAATCCATTTCCTTAAATTTTAATTCCCATCAGACATCGGACGGTTCTATATCGCTTCGGAACATTGATGGATGCTTTGCACCGTAAACTCTATATGGTGCAAGACACTTGGTTCTGACACGTGTAGTTATAGGAGGGAATTTAGACAATAGACAGTATCTTGACTAGTAGGGACCACCATTACCAATCACATAACATGGACATGCCTTGGGCAAATCATTTTCCATTTCTCCCGGTGAGCAATCTTTCAATGTACCCAAAACACAGACACAAAATGCTAACATAGGGATGTCAAAATCAGTTCCAAACTCAAAAACCTTAAGGCATTTTTTGGTGGACTGGATGAAATAGGTTATGATGAATTAAAATAAACCTTAGTTTAATCCGTTATTTATTGTGTCAAATATGAAATGGACAATATTAAACATAATGCGTTATGAGTTATGAGTTCAGAATAAAGTGAATTATCTAACTTATTCTTATAAATGCGTTGCAAGTTTTATCTTATACGTCCCTGCAAATTCAATCCTATCCATATGGTCTGATCTCATCGATCACGCCAAACGAGTCCCTTCGTGGCATCACAACATATTGACTCGTGTGAAACTCATTGACCACACATGCTCCATATACGAACAAGTAACTTTTTCAGTCAGGCACTTACATTGTCATGTGGTTTTACGGATCTATTCATATTATAACATATGTAACTATAACATTTCGATATTATCGTCGCTTATACTGCAGTCTGTAGTACACGTGAAATAGTAACATGACGACGTAGATGTCCCACCAAAGAATTCTCCATACAAATACAAACTAGAAGCATAAAACTAGACATTCATTTCCTTCTCCGTGCATGGCCAAACTAGCAAGGAATGTGATGAGGAAACTAACGATAAACAAGATGTCAAGATTGTTCTAACAAGTTTTCTAGGTACAAATTTAAGACGTATCTCGCCGTTTACAAAACGTCCAGCCTCTTCTCGATCGGTTCATAGTTCCCCTTCCGGAGCCGGCACCGACGAGTTACGGCCGAGATTGTGTAAGCTTGACCTTCCATTGTCACACTGTCCCCGCAATGTAGGCTCTGCAGCATGGAAGGTGCAATAAGAATACACACAAGGAAAATCAAAAGAGAAGAAAATAGCAACTTCAGTAGCAAATTCGACTTATCATACATCCGCAGGGCCTGCTGCTCCTGCATGAATGAACAAATAGAGTAATATAGACGATAGAGTAATACTGAACGCATGACAGGCAGAAACAATCAGTTCGGTTGCACGCATAGTTTGAGGGAAGGTTTCAGTGCAGTTTCCTGGTTTTCTGAAGTCGTGCAAAGGGGTGCCCTCTCCCCGCACAAATGTGATGGAGAGTGAACTGTGAGAGACGTTCAAATCTCATAGATGGTGATCATTTGCCTAGCCAAATAAAAAGGATCAACTTTGATCCCGTACATGAATCATCTTCCATGCCTGTACATCTGAGAATAATATAAAACGGCGTTTAGACACTTACGAAACGAAAATGAGGCAACGCAAAGACTTTGATCACCTTGTGATCTCATTCACCATCGCTCGGTCATTGTGTTCTTTAGGTGTGTGCAGTAACCTGAAACTTGTTTCTTCTAAACCATTGAAAAACTTGTGCTCTTAACTTCACGCTTAATTAAGCCGCGAATGTGAATTACATTGCTTATCTTCATTTCGACATAGTTTTGTCCAAGTAATCTGTTAGTTTCTTACAGTTTCTGAAAGATCCAAGTCGATTGAGTACACGGTCCATGCTATGTTTTTACCCAAGCGAAACACTACTTTAGAAATGGAGTTCAGTGACCAGCTCTTTCGAGTTTCAATACATCGATCACGCAGCTTCTACCAAATTCACACTCGAAAAACTTCCTTATACGGTCAATTTGTACATCTGTGACATCCTAATCGACGTCATTCGTGCTTAATCATTACACTAATCGAGTTTAAACAGCTCATGATACAATTATATAAGAAGCAAGAGCAAATGCAGCAGCAGCAGCACATGCATAATCCCCACCCAACAGACATTCACAGATTCAGAATTGATCCCCCAAAATTATTACTGGGATTTGAAGCTCTTTTGCCACAAGTCCCCAATCTGTCCAGCAAAGGGAAATATTTGTGCCTCTCATTTTGATAACTTCTTTTTATAGGGAGCTGATCCGTTACTCCACTTTTTTACACGACTTTTGACATACACTTTTTTTGCGGCGCATTCCGTAATTTATTTTAACGATCTGAACCATCACTTATATATCATCCCTGTAAAAATTTAGACTAACCCAAAACCATTAAGACATTTGTTTGTACCAAAAGAAACCTAAACCCTTATTTCAAGGGTCATATGGCTTCATATTTGGCTTCATTTGGAAGACAGTGAAATGCTTTCCAAACAAAAACTAGCAAATCATGGAAAAATTTGTAAGAACATCTCCAATGGGTTGGATCCTAAAAATCCCGGGGACTCAGAAAGTAATAACGAAAATGGCTAACCTAATAGCGGATTCCGCAAAAGAAAATAAGCGAAAAAAGAACTAATGGCAGTCTCTATGCCATCGTACGAGATAGAATTCAGTGCGAGAATGCAAACATCTGCACAAATGTGCAGCGTGTTAATGTCAATTGCCAGGTCCCTTTAATCTCATAGTCCTGGTACAAATAAAGGGCTTCAATGAAATAAAAAGAATTCAACTGAAGATTATACGGAACGTCCTTGACACAAGGTTACTGGCCTCCATTGCCGCCGGGGCAAAAGATAGAAAGAGAGAGAAATGAGACCAAGTGAGAAATTGGAAACATACGCCTGTAGACTTGACGCCAATAGCTACAGAGGTAGGTTCATTTAGCTGCAGACTTCTTTTTTCATCCTAAAATACAACAGACCTACCTCCCATATGGATGATATCGGCCACTACCTGCACCGCCATATCCCCCTCCTCTACTACCGTAAAAGGAAGCTCCACTACCACCTCCGTAGCCACCTCCGTATCCACCTCCAAAACCTGCATCATAGCCACTCCCATAACCACCACCAGCAGCTGCCCCGCCAGCACCTCCATATCCTCCATAACTCTCACCAGCTCCAACATAACCACCTCCCATATCATAACCCCTGCTATAGGCTCCTCCATAACGGCTTGAATATCCTATGGAAGATTCTCCCCTATAAGCCCCTATACCGCCGCCACCGCCGCCACCATATACTCCATATCCGCCAAATTCACTGCCACCATATCCTCCATAAGCACTGCCTCTACCACCATAGGCAGCAGCTGACCTATAACCACTGGCACCACCATAACTGCCACCTCCAAATCCACCATAGCTTTCTCCATAACCACCACCATATGCAGGTCTAGAATCATTATAACGTTTCGATGGTGGTGCAGGTTGGTTTGGCTTCTTTGGTTCTGCCTTTTTTATCTCCACCTACAAGAAATAACAGATGAATCTAAATTATCAAGCTTCTTGAATGATCATAGATGCATTTAGTACATTACATGGCCAAACGGTCTGAGTATATGTAAACTATTTTCTTGTACATAATTGAATTCTACCTGAGTCTTGTTTGGTCAAGCATATTGTATCATGGTCTCCTTATATGTCACTTCGAAAGCGAATAAAGCAATATGAACCTTTTTTTTGGTAATTAAAGCAATATGAACTTTAAGTAATCTACAGGTACTACCAAACCAAGCAACAATTTAGTGTAACAATTTAGTGCAACCCATTACAAAGCCATTCTTCCACATTGATCAGCGAAAGCAGAAAACTAAAAAGAGGGAGCAAACACTCAATTGATAACATGAGATGACACATCTAATAAACACAAAATCTTGAAAAACAGGATACCGAGTTGGCTATTCGTGTATGTCACTAGTACTAGAATATGACTATTAACAAGGATATGTGGAACATCAATGCAAAATTCGGCACACCATAATCCTAACCTACAACCAATGTAACAGATAATGCATATGATAATTATTTAGGAATTTGCTCCATGTGGCATAATCATAAAGCATATAAGGGCATGGACAAACGTTTTTTCAGTAAACAACTCACCTGAGCTCCAGCAAACTCAAGCTTGTTCCCCTTGTCCAAGAGTTCATCCACTGCTTGCTCTGTGTCAAAGGTAACAAATCCAAATCCACGTGAGCGACCTGTGGAGTGGTCCCGCATAATCTGGTGTTCCTTGACCTCTCCGTACTGTGAAAAGAAGTCGCTAAACTCCTCTGCCGATTTACAAAGAACGTGTAAGTACCTCATTAACCATACTCAAAGAAGAACTAGAAACTGAAAAAGAAAAAAGCACCAACAAGAAAAAGCACCTTCATTTACGGTTGTTGGAATTCCACCCACAAAAATCTTCTTAGTCTTGAAATCCTTAGAACCCATTGCTCCCCGGGGTATTGTTCGCTTGATTTCGACCTACAAATTATTAAAAAATATTCATAAGCAAGCTCCTTTTTTACAAACAAAAGAAGCACACAGCTCAAAAATACCTACTTGTTTGCCATTGATAACATGAGCATCCTCAATGACTTTATCAACCACAGAGGGGTCTGCATACGTCACAAACCCGAAACCACGGGGTTGCCCCGTCTTCCGGTCCTTCATTATCACCGAATCTATAATCTCACCGTACGCACCAAAATGCTTTATAAATTGCGCTGCATTACCAGAACAGATTCCCAATCAGAAACCCTAAAAACTACAAAATCACAGTAATCAATCAACTAAGCAGAAACGAGAATTCAAATTCCTACCTGTGGTAGTCTCTCTTGCCAGACCCCCTATAAAGATTTTCCTACGGAATTAGAGAAAGATAGCTAAGCTGAGATTTCGATTTTTCCTGGGTTTTCCCTAAATTTTCTCGGGAACCAAACGGGGGGCGTGAAAGTAAAAGAGGAGGGATTACCCGGGACTGGCGCCGTCGCCAGTGTGAGGCTGGGACCTGCTGTAGTCGTCATTCTCCGCCGCCTCGTGTCGGTGGTCTGGCCGGTTAATGTCGTGAGCTTCGCCGTCGAGGCTGGGGTCGTTGGTATGCGAATCCATTAGGGTTTCGAATACTGAGAGGAGGAAGTACAGAGAGCGAAGAGGAAGACCTAGAATTTACGAAAAAAAGAAGACGACCTATAAAGCAAGAGGAAAGGAAACGTTAGCTGCTGAGGATCTTAAACCCTCTCAAGTCTCACGAATTAAATATATATGTATTTTTATTTTCCTATATAAGAAAGAAACAAATCCCCAATCAATTGCGTACACTATTGATAGAGAAGCTAATATCAAAAGTACTAGTTAATTTGGACATAACTCATAAGTATGACACTAACGTAAATTATTGTGCCAGTATTATAAAATAGGGTTTTTATCACAAATAATCCTTGAAATTGACTTCACTCCTCACTTTAGTTCCTGAAATTGAAAATCAATCAAAGTCGTCTATGAAATTTAGTATCACAAATCAATGTCGTCCCATTCCTTTTGTTTTTCTATTACTTTGATGACATGTCATACCGATGTGATGCCACATGGACTAGACTTTTTTAAAAAGAGAGAAGATTTAAAATCATTAACAAAACTCCAAAAAAAAAACACAACCCACCTAGCTCCTTCAAAAGTTCATAACATCGACAGAAAAGAAATCTTCTTCAAATCAAGAAGGGACTCACATTTTCTGGGTTTTAGAAACATAGATGAAAAAACTAACCCAGCTAGCTACCTGCTTAGCCGCCTCCCTCATCTCCAAATATCACCTCCATACCCTCTTCAAATATAATTTCATGTTCATCTCCCTCTCTTTCTTATGAATCCCTAATATGTGTTTTGATTTCATTTTTGGGATTTCGTTTTTCACAAATTGATTTTGATCTTTACTTGATGGCATTTTTAATCCAATGACGATATTCACTAGGCTCGAATAATAATTTTTCTGTATAATGAAAATTTGAACCATCGTCACATAATGGGTCAGCTATCATACTTTGGTGCCAAACTCTTTATCTAATATAAAATGTTTGTTAATTTTTAGTTTTCTATTTTTTTAAATATTTTTAAAGGGCAAAGTTGAAATTTCCATGTGAGGCCCAATTTCAACTTTACGTTGGAAACCCGAGAAGGAGGCGGGAAAAAATAAACAACGGCCCAAACTCGAAACGCAGCGTTTCGTGTCATTCGTCAATCCATTTTCTCCTCTTCCCTATATATTCTTCCAAAAAAACCCTAGCTCCCAAGCTCCTCCATTTCACCAGCAGCCGCTCCCCAAAAACCCTAGCGGACAACGATGACAACGAGGTTCAAGAAGAACCGCAAGAAGCGGGGCCACGTCAGCGCCGGTCACGGGCGTATCGGCAAGCACCGCAAGCATCCCGGCGGTCGCGGTAACGCCGGAGGCATGCACCACCACCGGATCCTCTTCGACAAGTACCATCCAGGGTATTTCGGTAAGGTCGGTATGAGGTACTTCCACAGGCTGCGCAACAAATTCCATTGCCCGATCGTCAACCTCGACAAGCTGTGGTCGCTTGTACCCCAGGACGTGAAGGACAAGGCCGCCGCCGCCAAGGGAGGAAGCGAGGCGCCGTTGCTCGACGTCACTCAGTTCGGCTACTTCAAGGTGTTGGGGAAGGGCGTGTTGCCGTCTCAGCCATTGGTGGTGAAGGCCAAGCTGATCTCAAAGACCGCCGAGAAGAAGATCAAGGAGGCCGGTGGCGCCGTCGTGCTCACCGCTTAGGTTTTTTCAACCGATTTGTTATTTCTGGTCGTTTTCTCGAAGTTTTTCGCTATCTTATATAATGTGCTACTTTATTATTGAGATATGGTATTAGATTTTGTTGCTTACTGTTATATCGTCTTTGTTGTTTTATGCAAACAGAGATTGAAATGGGTTTTGTTGACTTACTTTTTGCTTGCAATTTGAATTTGTTTCGATTTTCGGAATGTTTGTTTGCACTGTTCTAAACACATCTATTTACACGAATTATAATAGATTTATTTAAATCTGCCTAGCCCGGCTAGGCAGCCTCTCAGCCGCCTAGGCATTAGGCCCTAGTCCGCCGCTCAACTAGCGCCTAGCGTCTTGTAGAACTTTGTTTGTTTGGGTGTGTGATTATGTGTTTGCTTGTTGGAATTAGTTATGCAATGAAAATGAAATGATTGATAGCTTAGGAACTCTGGGACATCTCGGCGATGTTTGAACACGGTCAATTAGTAGGCTGAGCCTGCTCTGCTAATCTAACTTTTGTAGGCCAATGACTCAATTTGAATTTGGATTTTGAGTTTGTTTGGTTTTCTGGTTTCCCAATGTTTGGTTGTATATTTGATTCCGTGTTTACTTTTGGGTAATTTGTTATACAAGTGAACTGAAATGATAGATAGATTAAGAAAGAACATGGGGACATATTGACATTGTTGCCAATTCGCAAGCTACATGGTCCGCTTAAGTAGCTTTCGACATTGCTAGCCTATGATCGTCTTTAACCTTCGTCGCTAGCAGTTCTGAGTAGCATGTGCTTGCTGAAAATCAAGCAATTAGCTAGCTACATGGTCGACTTAAGTAGCTTTCTATGTAGTGTTTCGGTATACTCACTGTCGTAGTTTATGTTTGTTTCGAAAGGATTGTTTAGGTGCTATAGGGTTGTTGCGGTTCTTTTGCTTGATCATTTATCTCACTGATCTTGGTGCACCTTATGTAGTTGTACGTGTTATTTAAATTTGGTCATGCCTATGTTCTTCCCGGTTCTAGCTTGAGCCGGTGTTGAGGCCACTTTTACTTGTACGTTATATACATTCTGCATGTCTGTAAAATCGATTTTCTGGAACCCTTTGAGGATGTTTTGCTTTTCCAAAACGAATAACTGTTTTTGCTGCGTGTGGAAGATCGAATTAGTTTTGGGCATGAATGTTAAAAAACTCCGTAAATGAATGATTATGTGACCGCAACGTCGAGTCCAAATCTTCTGCACCCAAAAACTCATGTGGCCCTCTGTGCCTTTGTTAATTGGTTGGGGATTTGATTTATTTTTTTATTATTTTAGTTATTGTCAAGTTAACATTGATTATGTTTTGTGCAATTAACAAAGGCACAGAGGGATCACATAGATTTTTGGGTGCAGAAGATTTGGACTCCACAACATTGGCATGTAACTCTTTTCATGAGACGTGAAAGTAGTTTCGTCATTTACCAATGGTTATCAAAAGCAGTAGTGCAATCGACGTGATACTCCGGTGCATACTAGAAAAATCCGTCGATTTTGTTTTCTGAAACGTTTGAAGAAAAAGAGGAAATGGAATAAGAGAAGAGGTCGGTGAGAGAATTAAGGGTCTATTTGGTTTCCTACTCAAAACCGTTGATAAGTAACATCACTTAAAAATATTTTTTTTTTTTAAATTTCAAAATTTTAAAAATCTGTGTGGTTGAGTTTTTAAAAAGGGATATTTTGATATAGGCGTCTTGTTTTTTAATTTTTTAGAATAAACATACTCCTTTTAAAAATTTGATCAAACATTTTCCTAAAATTTTGGTTATTAATTTCAGTTTTTCACATAAGTTCAATTGTGTTTAGAATTTTAGTTTTTCATAACTTCTTCTGGGCATTTCGTTTTCTTTTCCTATTATCCCTATATTTATGCATTTATTATCCATCTATATGCTTTTTTTTATTGTTTGTTATAATTTTTTTTTTTGTGAATATAGTAGAATATTTATAAAAAAAAATTGTCAGATTTGATTATTTAGAAGACCCAGCACATAATAAAGATTTGTTTGATTATATAGCTACTTCTAGTTACCTATAATATGGACGCATTTAGTTTTATAGTGGATTTGATTTTTTGTATTTCTTGGTACATTTGGAATGTAAATGTACCAAAAGGGTTATCTGATAGAGACATTTGTTTTTGTGGTACATTTGGGATTTTTTGTTCATTTGTTCTTTTGGTACATTTGGAATCTAAACGTACCAAAAGGGTTACCTGACAATGGACACATTTGGTTTTATGGTACATTTGAAATTTTGGTACATTTGGTTTCTCAGTACATTTGAAATCTAAACGTACCAAAGGGGTTACATAACAATGGGTACATTTGGTTTTATGGTACATTTGAATTTTTGGTATATTTGGTTTCTCAGTACATTTGAAATATAAACGTACCAAAAGTCGACACTTTTGTTCTCAAATGTACCATAAGTTTTAAGTATATTTTTTATATATATCTATACGTGAAAAAAAATATGTATTGAAGACTTTTTATTGAGACATTTTTAATAGAAAGAGAACTTTTTTTTTAAAATATTGATAATAAGGAAATGACGAATTAGTTAATTAATTTTTTTTTTATTAAAAAAAA
>JADOBS010303472.1:0-19440 GCA_015708375.1 Cydonia oblonga
CAACAACAATCTTTCACTATATCAATAATGAGTACAACCAATAATCTTGCCAAATCTCTAGAACTAGGACTTGACGAAAAACCTGAAAGAACAAGAACAAGAAATACACTATCTCTTTTCTTTTCTCTTGCACACACTTTGCCCTTAAATTCAAACCTAGTACAATAGCTCCTTTATATAGACATGATAAATGTCTTCTTCAACAAGGATTATTAATCCTAATTGGAATCTAGTTATAAATCCTACTCCAATTGAGAAACTAACTCCAATTGGGTAAACAACTCCAATTGGAAAAACAATTTAATCCTCTAAGTCTATAATTCCTTACAGACTTAGGACAACTTATCATCGGCTAGAAAAAAACCCAACAGTGTCAATATTTCATTTTATTGCATGATCCATGTTTAATTGATGTATAAGTTTTGGCTTGTGTGTGCTCGTGTCTGATATATATTTAATTATACGTACAATGGTAATGGATGGTTGTTATAGTGGAACTGGAGTTCTTTAATTGATTGATGGTTGCCATTGGTGCTTTGGTGCCTCTGATTGTCTTTATTGAAGTTTTATACGTTTATTACTTTTTTTTCTTTTTTCCCCCAGTTATGCTTTAGATCGCATTTGTTTCTTATGTCATTATAACTTGACAATAATGGTTTTAAATATCACATTTGATGTGATCGGTTTTACAAGTTATGTATTGGAAATTATCCATTATCACTCGGTGAGTATTTTTGGTGTTTCATTGTGTTGAGAAGGTTGGGGAGTTGGAATCTCAGATTGACAGCTTTGAAGCTGAGATTGAAGGGCTATCTTTCAAGAAAGGGAAGGGCAGACCACCCAGACTGGTAGGAGAAAGAAACCTGCATTCTTAGGAAACATGTGGTTTTTCTGCATCCTTTGACAAATTTTTTTTATTTGTCTCGCAGACCCATCTAGAGACATCAATTACTCGGCATAAGGCTCATATAATGAAGTTAGAACTGATCTTGAGGCTATTGGATAATGATGAGCTGAGTCCTGAGCAGGTCAATGATGTTAAAGACTTTTTGGAAGACTATGTGGAACGCAATCAGGTTTATTGTGCTCTGAATTTTATATATATATATTTTTTGGGTATTTATATATATGCATGTAGAACATTCTCAATCATGGTCATGTATTGCTTTTGAATTACCTACGTCAGACTTTTTTTTAAATTTTGTTATGTTAATTTTTAGGAGGATTTTGATGAATTTAGTGAAGTTGATGAGCTTTACAACACCTTACCATTGGACAAAGTGGAGTCCCTTGAAGATCTGGCCATTATTCCTCCTGGTCTTATCAAGGTACTTTTTTTGTTTTTGTTTTGCTGAATGCAAGCCATTGTAGTTATTTAATTTTTCATTACATTTGGAAACGTATCTTGTTAGTTGAGATTGACGTGAAAAAGAGAGAAATGTTTGTTTAAGTCTTTTTAAACCATAGTTCTTTTTATTACGAAGTAAATATTTGCTTATACGTTTGTTGATCCTTTATTGAATATATAACCACTTTGTAAGATGCTAGTTAATATGTTTATTTTTTATTTATTTTTATTTTTAAAGAATCTCAACTTAACTGTTATTCATTTTGTACAAGTTATCCTGCTACCATAGAGGAATGGATGAAAAATTGGAAAGTAGATGGCTTTTATGGCCTTCCTTATGCCCCACCAGTAGAGATGCGCATGTAATGTTATATATATATGCCGGGTTGTCTCATCTTTGTTAATTGAGTTCTTAGTTGGGACATGTGGTTGACTCATCTAAACCTATTCCTAGTTGTTTCTTTAAGTTTACAAATCAATTGTTTGCTTATCAATTTTGTTGTTTTGCCATTTGGATTCCATTATCTTTCATGGTATCATATATTTTTTAGTATTTTAATGACCATGTCAGAACCCAGTTTAATTTTTTATTTTTGGGGGGCAGGGTGCACCGATGCTTGGCTTGAAGACTAATTTGGCACCACCCGCATCTCCACTGCCTGTATGTCCTCAAAATCTTGAGTGAATGGTACTTGAATAAGTAGGTGGTTGTATACTTGAATCCGTATGGGTTCTGTTCAGGGAATTGAAGTTTGCTTGTTTAGTTTTTGATAAAAACAATTGCATTCATATTTGGTGGGATGCTGCAGAGTGCTGTTAAGATGTGTTTGTAGTAGACATTTATATAACATGTCTACGGGGTAATCGTTTCTTTTTATTCTTTTAGTAGAATTTAAATCAAAATTGGTAATCAATTGAACTGACCATTGATTTAAAGGAAGTTTAAATTGAATGAGAGTGTCTTTTTTCCCTCAGGTTTCTCTATTAGAATTTTTTAGAATTTGGAGATATGTTGATGACCTCTGCTTCCTTTCTGTAAGATGCTGTCTGATGTTACTGTACTAAAGGTTAGTTTTTCTTTTCCAGCCCGCTGCTACTAATCAGCAGAGTGTTTCTGTCCAAGAGCCGGTTGAAGATACAGTTTCCCAGGACAGTGATGCTGATAACGTTCCTAGAACTCCACCTCCTAGAAGTGGTGCGCTTTCATCTTCTCCTGCATCAACACCAACTGGGAGTCATGCAACTCCTGTCTCTGCAAGTGTTCCAACTCATAATCTGCCCAGTGTGCCAAGTGTTTTGGCTATTCCAGGTTCAAATACTGTTCGTGGTGTAACAGAGAATGCAGGGGCTTCTAATTCTTCGTCTCCTGTAAGTTTGTCTGCTTCTGTGAAGGAAGAAGAGTCAGCAAGCTTCCCTGGCCGTAGACCATCACCATCTCTTTCTGATGCTGGACTTGTAAGGGCCATCAGTCGAGGTGGCTTCTCTGCCCCAATTCCATCTAGTATCCCTGTTAGCTCTAGCAATGTGTCTCCTAGTAATAGTGCCCTTGGTGCAGTTCCTTCAGTTTCTGATGTGACCAAGAGAAATATATTGGGAGCTGATGAGAGAATTGGGAGTAGTGGCGTGGTGCAGCCACTTGTTTCCCCTATAACTAACAGACTGATCTTGCCTCAAGCTGCCAAGGCTAGTGATGGAAGTGCTCCAGTTGATTCTAGTAATGCTAGTGAGGCTGCTATACCTGGCAGAGCATTTTCTCCTTCTATTGTCTCTGGTATGCAGTGGAGGCCTGGAAGTTCCTTTCAAAACCAAAATGAAGCAGTATGTAACTTTTCACTAAGGGTTTCTTCTATCTTTATCTCTCTATTTGTCATACTCTTTATTAATTTCCAGTTTTATACGTAGGTTGCATGGCCTTATGCTACCTCGAATGTATACCTTTTGTAGAATTGAAAATATGTTTTTGTTTTGCGGCTTTGCCATTGTATCTATTCTTTATCTGACTGCATTATCGGATTCAAATTTTATGGACTAGTTAGATTTTGTGAAATTTCAAGTCAGTTTACCAATTTTCAGGGGATATTTCGTGGAAGGACTGAAATAGCACCCGATCAGAGGGAGAAATTTTTGCAGCGGCTCCAACAAGTGCAGCAACAAGGTCACAGTACCATTCTTGGCATGCCTCCTCTTGCTGGTGGAAATCATAAGCAATTTTCTGCACAGCAAAACCCTCTTTTGCAACAGGTACTGTACCTTTTGTAGAATCAGCTGTTGGTTGTGTTTCTTCTGATTCAGTGAAATGTGGACAAATCTAATTCATATCATACTTTCATGGAAAGAAATTGATGTTTTTTCCCACACAAGAATCTCTCTGGCTGCACTTTGTTGGTCATCCAATTCATTGCGCATTGCTTTAGTTAATATCATGCATAATAATATCCATCATATATTACTGAATAAGGTATGTTAGTTTGGTGCAAGAGTTATTTTAGATGACATTTGATTATATGTGCAGATTAATCCACAAAACTCATCTGTATCTTCTCAAGCTGGCCCTGGACTAGGAGTACAGCCCCCAGGTCTTGGTACTGTTGCACCTACCACCTTACAGCAGCAGCTAAATTCAATCCATCAACAGTCTAACCAACAGGCATTGATGTCGGGTGGACCAAAAGAAACTGGTAATCTCCATCCTAAATTCAGTTTGCGATATTGTTCTGATGTTCTATTTTCCGTTTTTTTATTTTTGCTATCATATCATGACTCTTTTATTTATTTTTTCCACCAAGAAGTGAAAAGACTGAATTGAATACAGAAAACTCAAATACTTCGAATTCTTTTGTAATGAAAAAATTCAGGACCAGTAGAGTGGCAGTTTCTTGTCCAAACCCACACTACTCCAAACACTTGGGATCAAATTTAAAAAATAGCGTACTGTACTGATCAGCCCAGTGTAACATGGTTGCACTATCATCAAAACTGAATGATCTGGTTTATTTGATGCAGATGTAAGTCATCCAAAAGTTGAGGAACCACAGCAACAGAATATACCTGATGATTCTACTGTGGACTCTACTAGTTCTGGACTCATAAAAAATCTAATGAATGAAGATGACTTGAAAGCCTTATATGCAATTGATTCTCTGGTATGAGTATTTTCTTGATTACCATATTATGATTTGTTGCCAATATTATTTTATCTTCTTCTGTATGATTTTTAACTAGTTATTGCGGAAAATTTATTTTAGTGTAGAGCTGGTTGTAAATCGTTATCATTGTAAGCTGTATTATTTTCTTCAAAAAATGTAGGGTGGTGCTATTCACACACCTATTTTTACCTCTCACCCACCCCTATCAATTTTTGGCCGTCAGATTGAATGAATTGAAGAAGATCAGTGGACAAAATTTAACAAGAGTGTGTAGGAGGTAAGAAGGGGTGTGTGAATAGCACTACCCAAAATGTATAGGCAGAGCAAGACGAACAGGTTGGCTACTCTCTGTACTGCCTGCCCAAGTGGAATACAGAAAAGGACAGGCAAAAAAAAGTTTGTGTCAAACTTCCTTTATTCCTATACGCTCTCCATATCACATAGCATTCTTACCAACTTATTTGCTCTCTATATGATTGTGGTGTGCATCATAAATATTTTAATTTATTGGTGGAAGGATGGATGTCTCCACTTAGTGGGAAAAGGCTTTTTTGTTGTTGTTGTTGTTGTGGAAGGATGTATGTGGGATGTGGCTTGATATGTGTTACTGAATCTTATTTTTTGAAGGCTGGAGTTTCTGGCTCTTCAACAGAGCCTGCTCAAGTACCACGAGATATTGATATCTCTCCTGGGCAACCTTTACAGTCCAATCAACCTTCTCCTAGCCTTGGCGTTATTGGCCGAAGAAGTGTTTCTGATCTTGGTGCAATTGGTGATAACCTTTCTGGATCAACTGCTAATTCTGGGGTATCGCAGATGCTTGAGGCTGCTTACTACAAACTTCCACAACCCAAAGACTCAGAACGTGCAAGGAGCTATACTCCAGTATGGACCTGATTATTTTTATCATTTGATCTCCCTTTTACTGTGAATAAGAGCCGAGTTTTTTTTTTTTAATACTCGTCCTCATTCGTTTTGCCATCAACAGAGGCACCCTGCAATAACACCTCCAAGCTACCCCCAAGTGCAAGCACCTATTGTTAATAATCCTGCCTTCTGGGAACGGTTAGGTCTTGAACCATATGGCACTGATACCCTGTTCTTTGCATTTTACTATCAGCAGGTACTTTTTATAAATTGAGTTACATTCAATGTCTGCAGAACAGGGACTTTTTATAAACTTGTGCCCAAGTTCATTATTGTCTGCAGAACACTTATCAGCAATATTTGGCGGCAAAAGAACTGAAGAAGCAATCTTGGAGATACCATAGGAAATATAACACTTGGTTTCAACGGCACGAGGAGCCAAAAGTTGCCACAGATGAATATGAACAGGGGACGTATGTGTACTTTGACTTTCATATTGCAAATGATGATCTACAACACGGATGGTATGTTTTATTTATCCTTTAGTTTCGCTTTCAAGTTTCTTTGTGTCGTCGTACTTGGTGTTGGGGAGTCTTAAGTAGCCAGAATTGAGCTCCTCGCCCCCTCTTTTGCCCAAGTTATTTGAGCTTTTGAGGGACTAGGAGGGGGCACGATTTGATTATTTGAGAGATTTTAAATGCTATAGCTTCTATTATTGTTAGGAAATACTGTTGTGAATATCAAGTTTAAGAATGGGAAAAACAAAACTAAGCCGGAAATGAAAAACAAAATAACCAAGACAATAACACAAAAAATTAGCGTGGTTCGGTTGTATGTGCCTACATTCACGGGGCAGCAATAACAATCTTTCACCATATTAATAATGAGTTCTACGTATAATCTTGTCAATGAAAAACCTGAAAGAATAAGAATAAGAAATACACAATCTGTTTTCTTTTCACACTTTGCCCTTCTCTCACTCTGGCTCCTTGAGTGATATACAACCTATTGTTTTGCTCAGATTCACAACTACTGCAATAGCCTTTTATATAGACAAACTTCAATAAAGATTACTAATCCTAATTGGATTCTCCAATCGAGAAAGCCAATTCCAATTGGGAAAACAACTCCAATTGGGAAAGCAACTCCAATTGGAAAAACCACTCAAATTCAGAAATCAACTTAATCCTATAAATCCTAATGGACTTAAGTGTTAAAATTTCGACTCCCTCTAGATCTTGCTCTTTGATTTATCCGGCAATAGACTAAAACTTAGCAAAAAAGAGAACTAGAAACACACAAGATTTATACTGGTTCGGTTGAACTTTTGCATACGTCCAGTTGTGATTTCTTTGGCTTCTTTGATTAATAATAGAGATTACAATACTCTTGCAAACCCTAAAACTAATCCCTCATAAGCTCTCTCGACTGTATCTAACTTTTTCTCTCAGATATTTTAGCCTTGCCAATTCCAAGTGGAATAGGAAATTACACTTCCTTTCCAATTCCAAATAGATGTATAGGATTCATAATCTAAATTGAATAAGGAAACTAAAATTCTTTCCTAGTCCTTTTAGGAGAAGAATCGTTGCACCCTTTGTTTCCCTAAAACAGTCCTAAACGAAGAACACTATTTGATGAGCCAAAAATCCTAACAATCTCCAGCTTGGTGAGTCAAACAAAGGCTTGATCATTGCACCCTATAGTATCTTTGAACTTTCTTGAAGCAGCTCTAGAAATCTTCTTCTTGCCTTATTGCAGCTCAAGTGAGGAGGTGTTCCACCTTAATCAATCAACAAGTTGATCAGTTTCAAGCAATGCTTGAACTTCTTGGCCGGTACTATCTTCATAAGGAAATTTGCGGCATTGTCGTCTATGTGAACTTTTTCAACCCAAATCTCCTTAGACTCCATCCTATCTTTGATTGTATGATACTTTGCTTCAATGTGCTTTGATCTTCCATGAAAAACTTGATTCTTTGCCAAGTGAATGGCACTTTGACCATCACATTTCAGCTTCAGATAATCCTGAGTAGTTTCCATTTGACTTACCAAGCCACTAAGCCAAATTGCTTCATTTCCAGTTTCAACCAAAGCAATATACTTCGCCTCTGTGGTCGACAAAGCTGTAATTGGTTGCAGAGGTGCCCTCCAACTAAATGGTCCTCCTGCACATGGAAAGACATAACCAGAAGTTGACCTTCTCTTGTCCAAGTCCCCTGCATAATCGGCATCCACATATCCCAATGCCTTTGCATTTTCTTTTTGCTTCTCAAATGTAATCCCTTGTCGCCAAGAACCCTTCAAATAACCCAAAATCCACTTCATTGCATCCTAATGTTGCATTCCTGGATTTGACATGTACATGGAAATGACACTGATTGCTTGAGCTATGTCGGGTCGGAGCATACCATTGCATATAGGAGGCAACCCACGCCATTAGCATAAGGCACCTTCTTCATTGCTTATTTCTCCTTTTTTGGACTTAGGACATTGTTGTTCGCTTTATCTGAAGTGAGCTGCCAAATGAGTAGAAGTTGCATTTGCTTTTTGCATGTTGAACTTCTCAAGAGCCTTCAAAATATTCTTCTTCTGTTATAGCACTAATCCAACTATATTGCTCATCACTTGCTATGGCTTCTTGAGAAGTAGTTGGATCTCCTTCATAGCATAATTAACTTCATCTTGGTCAAACCCAAACCTGTCTGGTTTCTTCTTGTTTCGATTGGGTTTGTCCAGTGATCTGCATCTCTGGAATACGGGTGGGTTTTGTGGGTTGGATTTCGAACCCCTTTGGATGTTTGGCGGATTGGAATGCTTTAATTTGCCTTGTTTCTTGTTCCACCTGATTCCTAATTGGTGAACGATGTTGATGCTCGTCTTCCCCAAAATCATTAGATTTGACACCTTGCTCAGTTGGCTCCACATGAGCTTCATCTTCCTCTGATCTGATTACTGGATTTCTTCTTGTTTCAATTTCAACATCGTCCTTTTCCCCACTGCTTTTGGTTTTATTCAGAGGCATGATTGTCTCATCAAAGACAACATCTTGACCGACAACCTTGTTGATATCCCAAAGCTTGATCCCTCACTCCTCAAAGCCTAAGAATAAGCAATGTGCAGACTTAGGTTTGAGCTTGGACCTTTCATCACTTGTGAAGTGTGATGTCTTCCTGCTTATAGTAATTGTCAAACTCATTACTTGTACACTCACCTTCATTGTCATTTCTCAAGTACTTGATCTTTCTTTCAATTTGATTCTCGGTTTTTGTCTTCCATTCCTTGAACTTTTCAAAAACCTCGGTTTTTTGCTTCATGAAATAAATCAAAACTTTTCTAGAAAAATAAAAGTAACAAAATACCTAGCTCGACCATTGGATTTATTTGGTGCAGGCCCCAAACATCTGAGTGAACATGGTCGAGTTGCTCGTTGCTTTGGTTATTTGCATTGTTACTTGCAAATGATACCTTTGTTTTTTGAGAACACAATATTCACAAAATTCCAGCTTGCAATGTGACATGCCTTCCAATAGGCCTTTCTTGTGCAATTCTTGCAACCCCTTCTGACTTATGTGCCCTAGCCTATGATGCCACAGTTCAGTCTTATCTTCTTCACTCTGCTTTGTGGATCCCCCAACTATCATAGTCCCAATTAGCTTGTACGCGCATTGTGTTGTAGGTCACCTTTCTTGTGCAATCCTTTTGCCTTGAGGCTTCCTGCTTCAAAACTGTACCTATAGCAGGTATTGTTTAAAGTACCATGGAAATTAAATTCTTCTTCACTCTAAGGATATATCTGACATTCCCCAAAGCTCGATCACTCCATCAAACATTTTGATTCTTACAGTGTCGGTTCCTTTATAGGACATGGTGAATCGTTTCCCAGTAAAACTTCTCCGTTGTTGACCTCCTTGTAAGTATCGACCAATTCTTGTACTGCACACATATGGAATGTGCATCAAGTATCCAAAATTCAACTTGTGAAAGTCTTGGAGCCTGATGTTACTGAAAGAAGCTCCATGTCACTCTCTTGCTGGGTGATTGACTAGCTGAACTGAGCTTCCTTATCTTGGCATTCTTCCAATGATTAGGAGAACACATTCGAAGCAACCTTTTTTTCCTTTTGTCTTCTTGGATTTTGACCTACTCCTGTTGTTACTATTCTTCCTGTCTTTTTCTGTTCCCTCTCCTTGCCTTTGGCATAAAGGACTTGAGAGCTCTCAGTTATATCATCTAGTATAGCATATGACTGAAGGGCTTGAATCGAAAATGCTTGAAAGACGAAGGTAAAGACCTTAGCAGGATGATTGCCATATCTTGGTCTTTGTAAGTTTCTTCGACCTTCTCAAGATTGACTGAAATTCTGAAACCTACATATGTGATCTTCAATATCATCTCCTCCTCCTAGTCAAAGCCTGAATAGTTCATCCTTGAGAAAAAGTTTATTGGATACAGTTTTGCTCGTATAAACATTCTCTAACTTGTCCCATGCTTCTTGAGCTACATCTTTTCTTGACGTAGGGCCGACTGATCTCGTGAGACGGGTCTCGAATGAGCTCGACTTTCTTGAGAACCTTGATCCATGCCTTTGCTGTCATGGTCGTATGCTTCTCACCAATGATTGCATCATCCAAATCCTACTGCATGAGTATGTTCATCATCCTTCGCCAGTTCATGAAGTCATCCTTGCCATCAAAGGTTTTAACGCAGACCCTAGGTCTGCGGTTGCCTTTCCTTTTGATATCACAGGACACCTTGAACCAACCTCTCGATACCAATTGTTAAAATTTTGACTTGCACTGGATCTTTGCTCTTTGATGTATTCGGCAATAGACTAAAACTTAGCAAAATAAAGAGAACTAAAAACACCCAATGTTTATACTCGTTCGGTAGAACTTTTGCCTACGTTCTGTTGTGATTTCTTTGGGTAGAGAAATCACAGCTTCTTGATTAATAATATAGATTACAATACTCTTGCAAACCCTAGAACTAATCCCTCAAAACTTACTCGACTATCTCTGGCTTTCTCTCTCACATGTTTCAGCCTTGCCACACCCTATTTATATGTTCAGGGTTCGGCTCACATGCCCATTTATAGATTATGTTTCCTATTTTAAGTGGAATAGGAAATTACACTTCCTTTCCAATTCCAAATAGACTTCTAGGATTCCTAATCTAAATTGAATAAGGAAACTAAGATTCTTTTCTAGATAGGGGAAGAATTGATGCATCTTTTGTTTTCCTAAAACAATCCTAAACGTAAAAGGACAATTATTGACGGGCCAAAAAACTTAACGCTTAGGACAACTTATAATTGGTTGGAAAGACCCAACAATCTACCCCCGCTAGATCATGAGAAAGGTATACCAAAATTGGTTCCACCTCTTGATCAAACTCCCATTGGTCAAACTTTTGATATCTAGGCTTCCTTGATTGAAGTACTCATGACTAGACTCGTCCTGATCGAAGTACTCATTCAATAAAGCATGTCCTCCACTCTTGATTTCTATGTAACATAGTTGGAGCGGATGAGTTTCGTAATAGTGCTAATCACACCTTCCATTCTAAACGAATATCAGCCAAACGAGGTTGTGATACCACTTGTGAATATCGCGTCTAAGAACGCGAAAAACAGAACAAAGTTAGAAATTGAAACAAAACAACTTGGACAAATAACATTAAAAATTAACGTGGTTCGGCTATATGTGTCTACATCCATGGGGCAGCAACAGTTTTTCACTATATTAATAATGAGTACAACGGATAATCTTGCCTAATCTAGAATTAAAACTTGACGAGAAACCTGAACGAATAAGAAACAAGACACTATTTATCTCTTTTTTTTTCCCTTGCACACGCTTTGCCTCTCTCACTCGAGCTCCTTGAGTAGTACAACTTATTGTTTTGCTCCAATTCAAAACTAGTGCAATAACCCCTTTATATAGACATAATAAAGGTCATCTTCAATAAGGATTACTAATTCTAACTGGAATCTAGTCATGAATTCTTCTCAATTGAGAAGCCAACTCCAATTGGGAAAACAACTTGAATTGGGAGAACCACTTCAATTTGTTAAACAAGTCCGATTGGGAAAACCATTCCTGTTGGGAAAGCCACTCCAATTTGAAAATCAACTTAATCCTCTTAAGACTATAATTCCTAATAGACTTACGACAACTCATTATGGGCTGGAAAAATCCAACATATACATCTCAAGAAAAAGGGTTGTGTTCCGTTTGCTTCCCATTTGTGTTAAATTTACATTTAGGGCTTTGGGGTTTGTTTGTTACAGCACACGTACAATCATACTTGTTATGGAAAACCAATCAGTTAATGTGCTTGACATTTTTGTTTTCATTGATGACATGACGGATTTAACTGTGATTATATCTTTTGTTGTGGTACGGTACGGTACGGTACAGGTGCCAAAGGATCAAAACTGAGTTCACTTTTGAATATAACTATCTTGAAGATGAGCTTATCGTATAGAAGATGTTGAGAGGATGCTACACCGTTAAGCCTAAACCCCTCATGGTATATGACATAGAAACATGATGACATTGAGCTTAACTGCTTCGCATAGTTCAATTGGGGGAACTTTTGATACCTTTTATTAAACGGTTTGGCCTTTTGTTCTGTGCAGGTTGTTATATCGTAAGAATGGGGCTGGAAACTCCTCCTTTGGGCTCTGCTTCTTGACCGCGTACAGCTTAGGTTTCATGTTATTGGTCGTATCTAGTTTTCGTAAAAAAATGAAATTTTTTGAACATTTCAAATTTTATCGGTACGTGCATTGAAAAAAAGTTTTATAAGCTTTTCCGAACCAGTTGGATCAATTATTCAAATCCCGTAAGCACTTTTTGCGGATTTTTAATGTGGAGAAATAGAAAAATAAAAAAATACTGGTGGCGAGCACAAGTGATTGTAAGCCTATTTTAGATCCATTTTGCTAGTTTTTGCAGTAGCGATCCTAAGCCTACTTTGCTTTCCCTTTAGTCTATCTATAAACTTATCACATGAAAGTAGGCTTACAATCATTACTTTAGAAATTAACAAAAGCGATTCGTAATTGTGACTAATAGCTTACAATTTTTACGAAAAATGTAAAATTTTGAACATTTCCAAATTTTAGGTCGCATCCAAGAAAGTTTTATAAGTTCTTCAGAAGTATGGGACCCTTTTTTAAGGACCTATAAATATTTTTTACGATTTATTAATGCGCTGAAATAGAAAAATAAATAAACACTAAAGGAGAGTGAAAATGATATTTGAGTTCTGGAAAAACCACGACGACTTGCACATTATTGAAAAGCATATAGATCAATCAAAAGGACACGATAGGTGGCTTATAATCACTAGTTTAAAAATTAGCAAAATTGATCCAAAATCGTGACTTATCGTTTTTGTGAAAAATGCAAGTTTTTAACATTTGCAATTTTTTTTATATATGCATTAAAGAAAGTATTATAAGCTTTTCGGAAGTAGTTGGACCATTTTTTAAGACTTATAAGTATATTTTACGGATTTTTGATGTGGCGAAATAGAAAAATAAACAAAAATTGGTGCTAAGTGAAAATGATGTTTGAGATCTAGTAAAATCAGTAAGAGCCCTACATAGATTATTGAGAAGCTTATTGATCAATAAAAATGACATGAAAGTAGGCTTACGATCACTACTTTAGAAATTAGCAAAATCGATCCGTAATTGTGACTTATAGCTCACAGTTTTTGTGAAAAAAAAACTCATTAAGCCCTACACAGATATTGAGAAGCTTACTGATCGATCAAAATAGCACAAAAATAGGCTTACAATCACTAGTTTAAATATTAGCAAAATTGAACCTAAATCGTGACTTATAGCTCAAAGATTTAATGAAAAATGAAACTTTTGAACATTTGCAATTTTTTTGGTATAAGCTTTAAAGAAAGTATTATAAGCTCTTCGAAAATAGTTAGACAATTTTTTAAGACTCGTAAGGATATTTTATAGATTTATTTATTATTTTTTTGTGGTGAAATAGAAAAATAAACAAACACTGGCGCTAAGCAAAAATGATATATGAGATCTAGTAAAATCATTAAGATCCCTACACAGAATATTGAGAAGCTTATTGATCAATAATATGACACGAAAGTAGGCATACAATCACTACTTTAGAAATTAGCAAAATCGATCAGTAATCATTACTTATAGCTCACAATTTTTGTGAAAAATGCAAATTTTCAATATTTTCAAATTTTTTAGTATACACAATCAAGAATGTTTTATAAACTATTCGGAAGTAGCTGGACCATATTTTTACAACCTATAAGTTTATTTATTTATTTATTTTTTTACGGGTTATTAATGTGGTGAAATAGAAAAATAAATAAATACTAGTGGAAATGATATCCGAGATCCAAAATAAATCATTAAGAGCCCTACATAGATTATTGAGATGCTTATTGACCGATCAAAATGGCACGAAAGTAGGCTTATGATCACTAGCTTAAATATTAGCAAAATTTATCCAAAATTGTGACTCATAGCTCACAGTTTTAATGAAAAATGTAACTTTTGAACATTTGCAATTTTTTTGGTATATGCTTTAAAGAAAGTATTATAAGCTCTTCAGAAGTGGTTGGACAGTTTTTTAGGACTTATAATCATATGTTACATATTTTAACGTGGTGAAATAGAAAAATAAACAAACACTGGTGCTGAACAAAAATGATATCCGAGATCTAGAAAAATCATTAAGTGCCCTACATAGATTATTGAGAAGCTTATTTGATCAACCAAAATGACATGAAAGTAGGCTTACGATCACTACTTTAGAAATTAGCAAAACCGTTCCGTAATCGTGACTTATAGCTCACAGTTTTTATGAAAAATGCAAGTTTTGAACATTTGCAATTTTTTTGGTATACAAATTCAAGAATGTTTTATAAGCTCTTTGGAAGTAGTTGGACCATTTTTTAAGATCTAAAAGTTTTTTTTTTGGTTTGTTTAAGGATTATTAATGTGGTGAAATAGAAAAATAAATAAACACTAGTGGAGAGCGGAAATGATATCCGAGATATGAAAAAAATCAATAAGCGCCTTACTCAGATTATTGAGAAGCTTATTGATCGATCAAAATGACACAAAAGGGGGCTTACGATCACTAGTTTAAAAATTAGCAAAATTGATCCAAAATCATGACTTATAACTCACAGTTTTAATGAAAAATGAAACTTTTGAACATTTGGAATTTTTTTGGTGTACGTTTTATAGAAAGTATTATAAGCTCTTCGGAAGGTGGTTCGACAGTTTTTTAGGACTCATAATCATATGTTACGGATTTTTAACGTGGTGAAATAGGAAGAAAGAAAAAAGAAAAAACTAACTCTGAGCGAAAATGATATCCGAGATCTAGAAAAATCATCAAGAGCCCTGCACAGATTATTCAAAAGCTTATTGATCTACCAAAAAACATAAAAGTAGGCTTACGATCACTACTTTAGAAATTAGCAAAATCGATCCGTAATCGTGACTTATAGCTCATAGTTTTTGTGAATAATGCAAATTTTGAACATTTGCAAATTTTTTGGTATACGCATTCAAGAATGTTTTATAAGCTCTTCGGAAGTAGTTGGACCATTTTTTAAGATCTAATAAGTTTTTTTTGTTTTTTTTACGGATTATTAATGTGGTGAAATACAAAAATAAATAAACACTAGCGGAGAGCGGAAATGATATCCGAGATCTAGAAAAATCATTAAGAGCCCTGCACAAATTATTGAGAAGCTTATTGATCAATCAAAATGACACAAAAGTAGGCTTACGGTCACTAGTTTAAAGATTGGCAAAATTGATCCAAAATCGTGATAGCTCACAGTTTTAATGAAAAAGGAAACTTTTGAACGTTTACAATTTTTTTGGTATACGCTTTATAGAAAGTATTATAAGCTCTTCGAAAGTGGTTCGACCATTTTTTAGGCCTCATAATCATATATTATAGACATTTATTGTGGTGAAACAGAAAAATAAATAAACAATGGTGTTGAACAAAAATGATATCTGAGGTCTAAAAAAATTATTAAGAGCCCTACACAAATTATTGAGAAGCTTATTGGTCAACCAAATTGACACGAAAGTAGACTTATGATCACCACTTTAGAAATATGCAAAACCGATCCATAATTGTGACTTATAGCTCATAGTTTTCGCGAAAAATGAAAATTTTGAACGTTTACAAATTTTTTGGTATACGCATTAAACACTGTTTTATAAGCTATTCGGAAGTAGTTGGACCATTTTTTAAGACCTATAAGTTTTTTTTTTTACGGATTATTACTGTGGTGAAAAGAAAAATAAATAAACACTAGCAGCGAACGCAAATGATATCCGTGATTTGAAAAAATCATTAAGAGCCAACATAGATTATTGAGAAGCTTATTTTATCAATCAAAATGACATGAAGGTAGGCTTATGATCACTAGTTTAAAGATTAGCAAAATTGATCCAAAATCATGATTTATAGCTCACAGTTTTAATGAAAAATGAAACTTTTGAACATTTGTAATTTTTTTTGGTATACGCTTTAAAGAAAGTATTATCAGCTCTTCGAAAGTGGTTGGACAGTTTTTTGGGACTCATAACTATATTTTATAGATTTTATTTATTTATTTTATTTTTTGTGGTGAAATAGAAAAATAAACAAACACTAGTGCTGATCGAAAAGAGTATCCAAGATATAGAAAAATCATTAAGAGCCATACGTAGATTATTGAGAAGCCTATTGATCAAGCAAAATGACACGAAAGTAGGCTTACGATCACTACTTTAAAAATTAGCAAAATCGATCCATAATCGTGACTTATAGATTACAGCTTTTATGAAAAATGCCAATTTTGAACATTTGCAATTTTTTTGGTATATGCATTCATGAATGTCTTATAAGCTGTTTGGAAGTAGTTGGCCCATTTTTTAAGACCTTTAAGTTTTTATTTTTTTTATTTTTAAATTTTTTTGATTATTAATGTGGTGAAATAGAAAAATAAATAAACACTAGCGAAGAGCGGAAATGATATCCAAGATCCGCATAAATCATTAAGAACCCTGAACAGATTATTGAGGAGCTTACTGATTGATCAAAATGACATGAAAGTAGGCTTACGATCACTGATTTAAAGATCAGCAAAATTGATCCAAAATCATAGCTCACAGTTTTGATGAAAAATGAAACTTTTGAACATTTGCAATTTTTTGGTATACGCTTTCGAGAAAGTGTTATAAGCTATTCGGAAGTGGTTGGATTGTTTTTTTAGGACTCATGAGGATATTTTACTGATTTTTTTTATGGTGAAATAAAAAAAATAAACAAACATTGGCGCTACTCAAAAATGATATCCGAGATCTAAAAAAATTATTAAGGGCCATACATAGATTATTAAGAAGCTTATTGATCAATCCAAATGACACGAAAGTCGCTTACGATCACTACTTTAGAAATTAGCAAAATCGATCAGTAATCGTATAGCTCACAATTTTAATGAAAAATGAAACTTTTGAACATTTGTAATTTTTTTGGTATACGCTTTAAAGAAAGTATTATAAGCTCTTCGAAAGTAGTTGGACAGTTTTTTAGGACTCGTAAGGATATTTTATGGATTTTTTTTGTGGTGAAATAGAAAAATAAACAAAAACTGGCGCTAAGCGAAAGTGATATCCAAGATCTAGTAAAATCGTTAAAAGCCCTACACAGATTATTGAGAAGCTTGTTGATAGATCAAAATGGCATGAAAGTGTGCTTATGATCACTAGTTTAAATATTAGTAAAATTTATCCAAATCGTGAGTAGCTCACAGTTTTAATGAAAAACAAAACTTTTGAACATTTGCAATTTTTTCGGGTACACACTACTAAGAAAGTGTTATAAGCTCTTCGAAAGTGGTTCTACAGTTTTTTAGGACTCATAATTATATGTTACGGAATTTTTTTGATATACACTTTAAAGAAAATATTATAAGCTCTTTGAAAGTGGTTGAACAATTTTTTTAGACTCATAAGTATTTTTTACGGATTTTTTTTTGTGAAATAAAAAATAAACAAACACTGGCCCTCAGCGAAAACGATAACCGAGATCTAGAAAAATCATAGAGTACCCTCCACATATTATTGAGAAACTTATTGGTCAATCAAAATGACACGAAAGTAGGCTTATGGTCACTAGTTTAAAGATTGGCAAAATTGATCCAAAATCGTGACTTATAGCTCATAATTTTAATGAAAAATGAAACTTTTGAACGTTTAATTTTTTTTTTGGCATACGCTTTATAGAAAGTATTATAAGCTTTTCGAAAGTGGTTCGACCGTTTTTTAGGCCTCATAATCGTATATTACAGACATTTAATGTGGTGAAACAGAAAAATAAATAAACAATGGTGCTGAACAAAAATGATATCTGAGGTCTAAAAAAATTATTAAGAGCCCTGCACAGATTATTAAGAAGCTTATTGGTCAACCAAATTGACACGAAAGTAGACTTACGATCACTACTTTAGAAATATGCAAAAATGATCCGTAATTGTGACTTATAGCTCACAGTTTTTGCAAAAAATGAAAACTTTGAACATTTACAAATTTTTTGGTATACGCATTAAAGACTATTTTATAAACTCTTCGGAAGTAGTTGGACCATTTTTTAAGACCTATAAGTTTTTTTTTACGGATTATTACTTGGTGAAAAAAATATATATATAAACACTGGCGGCGAACGCAAATGATATCCATGATTTGAAAAAATCATTAAGAGCCTACACAGATTATTAAGAAGCTTATTTATCAATCAAAATGACATGAAAGTAGGTTTATGATCACTAGTTTAAATTTTAGCAAAATTGATCCAAAATCGTGACTTATAGCTCACAGTTTTAATGAAAACTGAAACTTTTGAACATTTGCAATTTTTTTGGTATACGCTTTAAAGAAAGTGTTATCATTTCTTCGGAAGTGGTTGGACAGTTTTTTTGGACTCATAAGGATATTTTACCGATTTTTTTAAATTTTTTGTGGTGAAATAGAAAAATAAACAAACACTGGCGCTAAGCGAAAATGATATCCGAGATATAGAAAAATCATTAAGAGCCCTACATAGATTATTGAGAAGCCTATTGATCAATCAAAATGACACAAAAGTAGGCTTACGATCACTACTTTAGAAATTAGCAAAATCGATCCGTAATCGTGACTTGTAGCTCACAGTTTTAGTGAAAAATGCAAATTTTGAAAATTTGCAAATTTTTTGGTATATTTATTCAAGAATGTCTTATAAGCTCCTCGGAAGTAGTTGGCCCATTTTTTAAGACCTTTAAGTCTTTTTTATGGAGTATTAATGTGGTGAAATAGAATAATAAATAAACGCTAGTGGGGAGGGGAAATGATATCCGAGATCCAAAAAAAGTCATTAAGAGCCCTTTAAACAGATTATTGAGAAGCTTATTGATCGATCAAAATGAGACGAAAGTAGGCTTACGATCACTGGCTTAAAGATTAGAAAAATTGATCCCAAATTGTGACTTATTGCTCACAGTTTTAATGAAAAATGAAACTTTTGAACATTTGCAACTTTTTTGGTATACGCTTTCGTGAAAGTGTTATAAGCTCTTCGGAAGTGGTTGGACAGTTTTTTTGGGGACTCATAAGGATATTTTACTGATTTTTTTTTGGGTGGTGAAATAGAAAAATAAACAAACATTGGCGCTAAGTGAAAATGATGTCCGGGATCTATAAAAATGATTAAGGGCCCTACACAGATTATTAAGAAGCTTCTTGATCAATCCAAAATGACACGAAATTACGCTTATGATCACTACTTTAGAAATTAGCAAAATCGATCAGTAATCGTGACTTATAGCTCACAGTTTTCATGAAAAATGCAAATTTTAAACATTTGCAATTTTTTTGGTATATGCATTCAATAATGACTTACAATGACACACCCCGACCCGGAAAGTCCACTAGGACTCCGAATCGAGCCGTGCTGGCCGACACCTGGAAGGTGACGAAGCCATAGAATGTGATGATGTGTAAAATGTGAATAAATTTAAACCTAAA